>PVJC01051203.1:0-11543 GCA_004026665.1 Murina feae | reverse complement strand
ATCCATCTCTTTTCAAATTAGTGTTTTGGATTTCTTTAGATAAATACCCGGAAGTGGAATAGAGCTACCATATAATCCAACTAATTTATTTTTTTGGAGAACCTCCATATTGTTTTCTGTAGTGCCTATACTAATTTACAGTCTCACCAATAGTGCACAAGAGTTCCATTTTCTCCACACCCACACCAGCATTTGTTATATCTTGTCCTGTTGACAATAGCCGTTATTACTGATGTAAGGTGGTATCTCATTGTGGTTCTTTTTTTGTGTGTTTTTAATCTTCACTGAAGGATGTTTTTATTGATTTTTAGAGAGAGACACAGAGAAAGAAACATTGATGGGTTGCTTTTGGTATGTGCCTGGACTGGGGAGAACACCCACAACAATTTTTGGTATATAGGATGACTTTCCAACCAACTGAGCCATTTGAATATCTTCTTTGAGCTAGGACCTGAATAGAAAATTTTCCAAAGACATACAGATGGCCAACAGGAATCTGATCAGGGAAATACAAATCAAAACCAAAATGACACAACTGTTAAAAAAAAAAGTAAGTGTTGGCAAGGTTGTGGAGAAAAGGGAATCATTGTACACTCTTGGTGGGATTGTAAATTGGTGCAACCACTACAGAAAACAGTATGAAGGTTCCTCAAAAAATTAAAAATAGAACTACAGTATCAACAGGCAATTCCACTTCTGAGTATTTAATTGAATAAAATAAACACTAACTCAAAAATATATATGCACTGCATGTTCATTTAGCCTTATTTACTATAGCCAAAATAATGGAAACAACCAGTGTCAACCAATGGATGAATGGATAAAGAAAATGTGATATATAATGGAATGTTATTCTGCCATAAAAATAGAACGAAATCTTGCCATTTCCAACTACATGGACGGACCTTGAGGGCATTACATTAAGTGAAATAAGTCAGAGAAAAACAAATACTGTATGATTTCACACATAGAATCTAAAACAAAAATGAGCTCCTAGATCCAGAGAACAGATTGGTGGTTACTAGAAGAGGGAATTGGATGATGGGCTAAAGGGGTCATAAGGTACAAAATTCCAGTTATAAATAAGTAATGGGGATTTGATGAATAGCATGGTGACTATCCTATCTAATAAGAGCAATATGCAAATTAACCGTCACTCCGCGACAAAGATGGCAGTGCCCATAGCGGTAGGCAGAATGCTGGCGGCGTCATCCTGGCAACGTGAGCCCAGCAGGCATTGCGTTGGCAACCCGAGAGCAGGTTGCACAACCCTGGAGCAGGCAAGCACAGCCACAGGAAGCCCCCAGCAGGGCCTGTTCCCACGTCGCCACAGCGATCTTGAGCAGGAAAACGCAGCCTGCAGGCAGCCCACAGCAGGGCCTGCTCCTGCGTCACCTCACCCCATCCTGGCCACAGCTCAAGGGAGAGAACAACATGCAGGCAAGTCCAGGAACCTGAGAGATCAACACAGAGGGATGCCTGCTCCAAGCCTCCATGGTGTGGCTGGGGGCAGGCCCCCAGTGGGGACACACACACACACACACACACACACACACACACGGGCGACTGCTTTGAGCCTCTGATGCGGTTGGGGGTAGGCCCCTAGTGGACGGACACACACGGGGTAACTGCTCTGAGCCTACATGGTGTGGCTGGGGGCAGGCCCCAGCGGACACACACTCACACAAACAGGGCACCTGCTCTGAGCCTCTGCTGCCAGACTGTGGCTGTCAGTAGGACATCCACTGAGGGCTCCTGAACTGTGAGAGGGGGCAGGCTGGGCTGAGGACCCCTACCCCCCAGTGCACGAATTTTGCTCAATGCAGGAGCTGCCCCTGGTGGTCATTGCACTCCCATAGGGAAGCTCTGCTCAGCCACAAACCAGGCTGATGGCTGCCAGTACAGTGGTGGTGGTGGGAACCTCTCCTGCCTCAGCAGCGCTAAGGATGTCCAACAGCAGCTTAGGCCTGCTCCCCGCTGGCAAGTGAACATCCTCCAAGGGCTCCTGGGCTTCCAGAGTGATGTCTGACTGCCAGCTTAGGCCCAATCCCACGAGGAGCAGGCCTAAGCCAGCAGGTGAACATCCCCTGAGGGGTCCCAGACTGCGAGAGGGCACAGGCTGGGCTGAGGGACCCTACCCCCCAGAGTGCACAAAATTTTGCGCACCAGGCCTCTAGTTAATACTGTAATTGCATTTTTGAAAGTTGCTAAAAGTACATTTTAAAAGTTCTCATCACAAGAAAAAAATGTTTCTATCTCTGGCATTGAGATTTTTAGAACCCAGTTTTTCTTTTAAATTACAAGAAGTGTACATTAAATTCTTGCAAAAGATGCTGCCATGGTTGACTAACTTGGAACACAACAGCCAAGAATCATTAGAGACAAACAACATCTAAATTGCTAAATTACTCAATAGTTAATCCTCTGTACTACCTGAAGAGTCAGTGTAGGATAAAGGGTCAATGCAGGTGAAATGTCAAAATAATGTATAAAACTTAGAAGTATCTATCCTACATATTCTGTGTGATAATGTAGAATTTCAATGCAACAAGTCTGTTCTTTTAAATTTGTGTTGCACTTAAATTACCAAACGTGCACATAGAAATACATAAGCAACTTGATATGAAAGCAGTGGTCTGGTGAGCCCTGGGCCATAAGCTAGAGCATTGTGGCTCTTCTATAGGGTATGCAGCACAATGATTTTCTTCTCTTCCTGTGTCCCCATGTAAGGCCCCTCTGAAACTTCTGGTTAGTATTTCACCAGTCACCTACCACGTAAGGGAATACTGTTCTTGTTTCATTTCAGTGAATGAAGCAAGAGGCCCAAACACATTCTCTAAAAATTACATTTAAAACAGCTAGCCAGTGGCTCCCCAGTTACAGAGCCAGATGTCCACCATGAACTCCAGGTTCCAAGAACCTGGGCAAACGAAACCAGAGGTTCACCACTTATCACAACCTAGATGGCAGGAGTGGCTCTCAGTTGGTTAGAGGTAATAAACTGCCAAATGCTCTAATTCCTTCATGATAAGAGCATCTATTTTAAATATCAGAGAAAGGAATGCAAGATGAGGGCTGGAACATACACTAGGGAAAAAGAACATGGTGGGAAATGCCTTTTCCCTAACATAGTGGAAGCACTGTCTTAGGTGAAACTGTTTCTTTAAACTATAGAAATTAAGAAAAGAACAAATAGTCACTAATCCCACTACCCTAATCTCCCTACCCAAGATGCAGAGGTAAGGTTATGGTAAGAAGGCATATTCATGATAGGAAAAGACAGGCCAAAAAACATTAGGGAGAAAGGAATCTTAAAACGGGAGGGCTTAGAGACCTCTGACCCCGTCTCCCCTTATTCCAGTACTAGTGGCCCAGTGCACAAAATTCATACACATTAAAAGGGGATTAATTATAGGAAATATTTAATATTGCTATTTGCCCTTTCTCTATAACAGAAGTGTCAGAGATTAAAGAAAATTAGTAAAACGTATATGAAAATCTTCCTCCTGTCAGAGTCTGGGGTGCACCATGGAACCCAGAGCCAAGTCTTCAATCACTCACATGCACCTCAGAATCGCTCAAGACCGAAACCTGGACGGCCCCCCTTCATTGGGCTAGATCCAGACCTGGCCGGTCCCATCCTGTCAAGCCCTGCCAGGTGGGGACGGGGGGGCGGTGGCGGTGCAGCCTCAGGTCCCCTGGGTGCCAGGGCAGGGGGGCACGGCCTGAGGTCCCCCATCAAGCCCTGCTGGGCGCAGGGAGTGGCCTGTGATCCCCCAACCTGGTGCCGGGGCAGGGGGCACAACCTGAGGTCCCCTGGCCTGGTGCTGGGGTGGGGGGCATGGCCTGAGGTCCCCTGGCCCAGCACCAGGGCGGAGGGCACACCTTGAGGGCCCCCGTCAAGTCCTGCTGGGTGGGGGGCCAGGGCGGGGAGCATGGCCTGAGGTCCCCCGGCCTGGCACCAGGGAAGAGGGTGCAGCCTGAGTTCCTCTGGCATGGTGCCAGGGCGGGGGGAGCAGCCTGAGGTCCCCTGTCAAGCTCCATGCAGGAGGTGGGTGGGTGCGCAGCCTCAGGTCCCTGCTGATTGCTCCTTAAGGCTCATTATGGGAACTTAGCCTCAGCTGTGGATGCAAATTGACTGGAGTAACTGTCAATTTGCATATTCCCTCTTTATTATATAGGATAGTGCATTAAAGCCTTAAAAAGAAAAGAACAAAACATTCTCTTTGGCCCTTTGAACACAGAGGGCTACGATGGCCAGCCAGCTTAGGAATGGGACCGTCCAGTTGAAAGTACTCAGTGAAAGGTTAACATTAGCAATCTAGCATTTCTTATCAGGAAGAGAGGAGGCCTCAAAAGATATTCAAAGGAAATAAATTGTACATGATGTGGATAAATGTTAGTGTTTTTGTTCTAATTTCCTGGTAATGTGTTATATTCACTTGGAGTGGGGTTTGTCCTGGGCAGTTTTTGATCCAATAAAGGATGATTATTAAGAGATTTTCTTCCAGTATGTGTCTCAGCATAACTTAGGTTAGTATGAGCACATGTTGTCTGGAGTTAAGGCCCATTTCAGTTCTTTGCATTTTGTATAGGTTTAGCAATCTTAGGTGTGTAGAGACCAGTCTACCCAGTCTTGTGTGTGCATATGTATACGTAATATGCATGCATGTGTGTATATGCATATGTGTATGTGTGTGTGTAATGTCATAGTTTTATATGTTAGTCAATCTTAGAAATTAAGAATTGAATTTTCCAAACCAAGGGTTTTGTCAGATATGGGTGGGTAGGGAGGAACCTCAAAACTATCAAGAATGCTAAAAGTTGGTACATGGGAACGGTTGGCATGCGGCATAACTGCATTAAAAATTAGGACCCAAAAATATTTTTAAAGGGGTGTTTTGCAGAAGCATTCTTATTTAGTACACATAAAGCAGGTTTCTTATTCCTAAGCAGCCTGTCAATGACAGGGACCCTTTTCTGTATCCTATAGGTAACCATATATAGTACCATGTTTACAGACACTTCCACAAGACAAAGCACCATAGCACAAGAGCATATTGTCCCGAATGCACCATATGGCTCGAAATGCCTCTGTTTACGTATAAGTGGTGAAAATAAATCAGAGTGATATCTAGACAGAGCTACTCTTTGATATATGAAGAAGCTGCACAGCTACCTGTTTATAGTATGATGGAGCCTAAGGTGCCAGATAAGAAAAATGCATTTTGCAGGTAGACTTAAATCGTTGTACTGTTGTGATTTTTAACCAACCTGTCTCTTTTCATCATGGAGTAGCTTCATGACCATAAATATATGGAACTATTGACAATATAATTCATCCCTTAAAAATGGTTTGTTCTTAACAGCTAAGACAGTAAAAAAAAAAAAAAGCTTTACTTACCCCAGACAAGGACAATGTATCTCAGTGGAATGAAGTACAGGACGACTGTGAACACACAGAGGGCTACGATGGCCAGCCAGCTTAGGAATGGGACCGTCCAGTTGAAAGTGCTGAATGAAAGGTTAACATTAGCAATCCAGCATTTCTTATCAGGAAGGGAGGAGGCCTCAAAAGATATTTAAAGGAAATAAGAAATTGTACATGATGTGGATAAGTGTTAGTGTTTTTGCTAATTTCCTGGTAATGTGTGTTGTATTCATTTGGAGTGGGGTTTGTCCTGGGCAGTTTTTGATCCAATAAAGGATGATTATTAAAAGGTTTTCTTCCAGTATGTGTCTCAGCATAACTTAGGAGTTATTCCTTAGTTTTGTAGCATATAGCTTGCTTATTTTATCCTGAGGTCAAATGATTAATATTTTTTTTTTAAGTTGTGGGGTTTTTTTGTTTGTTTTTGTTTTTTTTTTTTTTAGTAAAAGAACCAAAGTTGCATCAATCTGATTGTCTTGTTTTCAGTTACTTTTAGGGTCTGGCTTTTCGGACTGTCATTTTCCTCCCATGGCTAGAGTGAGCAACTTGTAACTTGCCAGGTAAAGAATCATGTCTTCCTTCCCTTACACCTGTGCTTCCTGTGCTTCTGCTGCTTGTGGAGAGAACAGAAGGCTGAGGGTCTGCCTGCTCTCCTGGGGCTCAGCTCAGAGCCATCCATCACACTGTTCCTTGTGCGAGGGTACTGGCTCTTGCCTCAGAAAACCCGTCTTCTGGGCAGCTTCACTGAAGGGCTCCCTGTGTTCTTTCTTTCTCCTCTTGGAAGAGTAAGAATCCTTACCAGTGTAGCTAATATCAGGGGAAACAAAACTGTCCTTTCCTATGCATTGTGGAATCTAAATTTAGAATATGATCCCCATTCAAGAAAGTTCTGGAATGAATAACAAAATACAATTATAGAGGCTTTTCACTTTGTACTTAAAGATTGCTTCTGAAGCTGCTTTCTGAATAGATGCATTATATTCCATGTGACTACAGGGGAATTTCTCTTTTTAATATTCAAAAGATTATTGTGCAGAAAAGATGGCTGCACCTCAGCCTATACTTATACCTGTATCACTGCTGTACCTATGGAAGTAGTGATACAGGTATCACTACAAAACCCCGTGTACCCAAAGGCTGCTCCACAGCAGGTCCTATGCTTCAAATGGCCCTCATGTTTTCCAGCCAGCACCTGTTCTGAGGTCTCTTAGCACCCAGAGAGATGAAGAACCATTTTCCTTTGGGCATTCACTGGCCTGGCCTGAGCTGACCCAGGGTCATCTGGTACCAGTGAGATGCTATCATCAGGTATTAACACCCAGTGTACCTCAGAAAGAACAACACTCAATAGGGAAAGACCCTATTTAGGACTTCACCCTGTGCTTCATGGACAGGGTGTGGAGAACAGGGGAACGTTCTTAGAGGTGGAGAAAAAAAAAAAACATTGAGAGGAAGAAGGGAAAAGAAAGGCGTGGGAATCAATTTTCAGAAGTCTAAGACTGATCGTTGCTTCGAGGCACATTTGAGAGTAAGAGGAAGGCTGTTCTAATGTGATATGAGAACATGGAAACTCAGCATCTATGCATGTGTGGAAATGCATTAAACAAAAAAATTACATGAAATAAGACTCATCCCTTGAATGACTCAAAGGCACTAAATGAATGACTCACACCTTTAGTTTAAATAACTTACTCCTCTTCAACTTATGCCTGAAGAGTCGAATATGCAGAACACTTTGGGTTATGAACAGTAAACAATGATTGGATATATGAAACTAGGAAAATGTAGGCTTAATTGGATATATCGCACCCCTTCTTGAGTGGGCCAGATTTTACATAGTTCAGTAGTAGTATGAGGCCTTAGTATATTTTTACTGATGATCAATTGTTGTAAATCACCTTATTGTTTTTATAATCAAACAGTTGTTTTCAAAAGTAAATTAGTAAAAAAGTATTTCAAGTAAAACACAAATAATATAAAATTAAGAATGTTTAACTTTACATTAGATATTATTCAAAAAATAAGGAAAAGCGATTTAAAAAAATCCACAGAATTAAAAAATTTTTAATGGCTGAGCATTAGTTTATTTCATGTATAACATTAGCTATATAAATACACAAATTTGAAAGTATATTTTGGTCGGGTGCTATATATAATATCACTTTCAAAAAATTTTAGATTAATTTGAAAATATGCCTCAGCCAACAATAAAATGTGTGTCTTCCTTTCCCGAAATCCCCATTTAGTTTAGTTTATTTTTTTTATCATGAGTTGATTTTCTGTTTAAGAACAAAGCCTTTCACTGTGAAAATGTGCTAAAATTTAGAATGGTGTTATTTCTCCAAAGCTGCAAGTGTAATTTCTTTCCAACCAATATGTTCTAAATTTCAGGAAGGAAATAGAACTTTCATAAGACCGAAGACTGACAGAAACAAAGTAAATAACGATGAAACCAAGCAATAGATCACCCAGAAGGAATGTCCCCTGCCAGAAGGAATCGGCCTCTCACCCGCGGAGAAACAAATGGACGTTCTGTCTCCACAGAAGACCAGGGCCCACGTGGCAGCATCACTTACTTCTTTATCCTTTCGCCTAAGGAAGCCGCTTCATCGAGGATGTTCTGGACACTGATGCATACCTCCTGGATGGCATAGATTTTATTGATAAACCCCTTCTTTTCACTGTCCTAAAACATAATAAAAAGAGAGGTTCTGTATGAGTAATGGTATTCTTCAGTGCTGAAATTCTTTGCATTGTCCCTGTCTTGACATTTTTCAATTTAAATGCTATGTCTTTTTATGTACAAGGAGTCCGTGAGAATTCAGGATGTAAAGGGAGGGGAAGGAGGAAAAATAGCCAGTACTGTGGACCTGTGCTAGTGTAAAGGTAGCTGCAAAGCAGGGCCCTCTGACTCTGTTGCTGGTGCCCTGATGAACAGAAAAATGTCAGCCAGGGGGAAAGAAAGTATAAAGGTGTTAAGAGAGAGGTCATGTCTCAGAATGACCACTACCAGGATTTGTGCTGACCGTGGACCCATCATGACTCACTACTTAGACCTTGTTTTTGACTCCACCACCCACACACCTGAGTTTGGTTTTAGCTTCAGATATTTTATCAGCAGAGACTGCTGGGTACAGATTAGAGGACCTGTCAGGAATGAAAACTGCAAACAAAAATGACAAGGTTGCCCAGTCAGTATGGCTTAGTGGATGAGCATCGATTTTGAACCAGGAGGTCGTGGTTGATCCCAGTCAGGGCACATAACCCAGGTGCAGGCTTGATCCCCACTGTGGGAAGTCCAGGAGGCAGCCAACCAATGATTCTCTCTCATCATAGATGTTTCTCTCCCTCCCCCTTCTTTGAAATGATAAATATATTGCCCCACACACTCATGCCCTCGCTTCCCACCCCCAGTGTCTGTGTCCATTGGTTAGGCTTATATACATGCATACAAGTCCTTTGGTTGATCTCTCCCCTTTCCCCCCACCTCCCCTGCCTTCCTTCTGAGGTTTGACAATCTGATCGATGCTTCTCTGTCTCTGGATGTGTTTTTGTTCATCAATTTATGTTGTTCATTATAATCCACAAATGAGTGAGATCATGTGATATTTATCTTTCTCTGACTGGCTTATTTTGCTTAGCAAAATGCTCTCCAGTTCCATCCATGCTGTTGCAAATGTAAGAATTCCTTCTTTTTTGCCACAGCATAGTATTCCATTGTGTAGATATACCACAGTTTTCTAATCCACTCATCTGCCGACGGGCACTTAGTCTGTTTCCAAATCTTAGCTTATGGTGAATTGTGCTGCTATGAACATAGGGGTGCATATATTCTTTCTGGTTGGTTAAATGACAAGGTCAATTAAAATCCACTAAGTGGACACTTTCTAGGATAGTACTGAAGACAGATGAGATAAACAATAAGTCTGGCCTCTTCTTAAAAATAACAGTCACGGACTTCATACAGTAGCTTACGCTATATTAGGGTTCTAAACTTTTTCCCCCTTCTTTGTACTTAGTTCTTCATTTTAAAACTTATGCTGGATTGAAGCAAACTGGTGTGCTCCAGGGAACGGGTGGATGGGATTGAGCAGAAAGCACCCAGAGAATGGTGTGAGCCTGGGGGAGGTGTGTACATTTTGTAATTTTAGACCCAGAGGAAGAAATAGTGGTGGCCTTTCACGATTGAAAATTCTGCTTAGTAGCCTGGCATCACAGGCACTCCCTGGGCTGTTTGGTGGAGACCATCCAACCCTGATTCCATGACTCCATTCCTCCATGCCAGCTTGAATAGCTCTGAAAATGTAGCTCCAATTCCATTCCTTTAATTTCTTTTGAACACTTGCATACTGTGCCAGAATACTTGAGACCTCATGTGGCAGGCAGTGCTTGCTGAAAGCCGCCAGGAAGCTAGAATAATAATGTCGTCATGTTGCACATTTACATACTGACTTTCATTTCAGAGGAGTCTCTGAAGCACTTTGCACTGTGAACACTTGGCTGAGGCTGGCATCCTGCCACTGTCAAAGCCAAAGGCAAGTGAATGACAGGTGTGTATGCAGCCTCCAGGGACAACAGGGTCCAGTGGGACCGAGGACATGGGGACCAGTTTTATAACATGATCTTTAGATACCAGTTCCTTAGAGCCTTTGTTTTTAATTCAATTCCCATGGGAGATATTGCCTACATTATTCATCTTGCTTATGCCACAATGGACTGTCAGACAATGAGGTAGATGAGGTGCATTAGGCTCAAAGTATGAGGAAAAATTAGGTACTCCCAGAGTCCCCACTATCTTCAATTCCTCTTTTACTTGTCATTATAGACATGGGTGAATCAATTTCTTGTCTTTTTCCCCTCCTCAGTAATAAAATGTGTAATTGCACCTACACAATTTTATACTAGAATAAAATGGACAACCAGCGGCTCTTCTTAGTTCCTTTCATAATTACAGAGTTAATCTGCTCTAATCATCTTCATGGCCTTCAGTGTCCTCTCAAGTACTGGCTAAGTCCATTTATGCCTATGAAGTATAGTACTCTTATAAATACTTTTCTACATACAGAATAAGTCAAGCTGAAATGAAGCATGTGGGTTATACAGTGAAAGCTCATTGAGAAAAATGTCTTACCTATTTGAAATTATGACTTGAAAAATATTTCCTTCATAATTGTAAAATATTTAGACAACCTTAACAAGACATGTGCAGAATCTATCTAAATAAAATAGAAGTACTGTGTTTCTGCATCGAGACACTGAATATTAAAAGAATGTATTATTTTTTCAGTTGAGTGTACAGGTTTAATGCAATTTTAAGCAAGTCCCAATGTGTCTGGAGTGGAGTGAAATGAGAATAAGATAAAGTGTACTCAAAATCTGTTTAGAAGAATAAATGAGGATAACCAAGAAATTTTGAAAAAGAAATAATGAGAAGGCATTTATTATACAGTATCTTTAAATATTTAAAGTATAAAAAAGTACTGAAGGACAAACTGGTGTGTGGTTAAAGCACAACAAATCTGTCATAAAGAAGGAAGTACGTTATTGGTAATTGTGTTAACTATTTGGGGAAAATTATGTTGATTCCTACCTTAATAGAGCCTCAAATCTATTTGAGATAGCCCAAAATCTACCATAGCATCTATCTAAAACAGCCCAATGTATTCTAGATTAATTAAAAAGTGAAACACCAAGTGATGTATAAAAACAGAAGAAAATATAAGTAAATTATTTACTGACTTTGGGATGAGAAAGAACTCTCTAAGCATATAAACAGTAAAGGAAATCACCAAGGAAAATAACTGACAGCAAAAGTTTCATAAAATTAAAAACATTAAACCTAAAGCCATAAATTAAAAAAAACTAAGTGGGGGAAAAAATTAGCAACAAATATGGCATCAAGGAATGGGATTTCCACTATATTCAATTAACACCTGAAAAAAAAATTGCAGTTTTGTTTATAATAACAGTAAAAATCACTAACATGATACATTACAATTGATAGACTAATATGAAATTGCAAAATATTGTTTAAAGAGAATATTTAAGGAAAACAAAAGTCCTTATGAATAAGATGTGTTATTTAAGGCATCACAAAGATTGTATTTCGTAT
>PVJC01051202.1:0-11546 GCA_004026665.1 Murina feae | reverse complement strand
TACTTATTGTTGTGCCTAGCTCATAGTAGTTGCTCATTATGAGTTTGCTATTATTTTTTATGGTGTGTTTGTTGAGAATACTGTGTTCTCTCAATGGGAACTAAAACTTCTAGAATACAATAAGGCACAATTAATTATCAAATAAGTAGAACGCAAGTAAGCATTGATCGTTGGAGGACTAACCTCACCTGAACCATGGCAGTGTACTCAATGCTAAAGGAGCAAAACATTAAACTGAGGAATGAAGTATTTACCTCTAAAAATTTAATTTAATTACAAAGACAACATGTGATTTTTTATTAGAGTGAGCTTGAATTAGCTGAGAATTTGTGGTAATGAAGGCCACTATTCACATTTTTTACTAGTTTTTTTAACCCCTTTAGTAATGATTTTTTAATGATTTTAAAATTTTCAATTTTGCTAGTAATTTATTCCCATTAAAAAGTCAAATAATATCAAAAAGCAGTTGTGTCTGTGTACAGATGGAGCTGCCTCTTTCTTTTTAACTTCTGTATGGTATTCCACATATGCATAAATTATAGTTTACTTAATCACTATCTTATTGACAAACTTTTATGTTTATTCCCATGAATTGCAATTCTTATAAAAAGGTAGCAATAAGGCTGGTCAAGATATTAATATGTTTTGCATGTAAAAACAAGAGCAATGGAAAAAGTTAAATAAAAACATCAAATTAGCTTAAATTTTTTCTTCTTAAACTGCCTTAGCTGGTTTGGCTCAGTGGATAGAGCATTGGCCTGTGGGCTGGAAGGTCAGATTCTTGGGTTATGGGCTCAACCCCCAGTAGGAGGCATGCAGGAGGCAACCAATCAATGATTGTCTCATCATTGATGTTTCTTTCTCTCTCTCCCTCTCCCTTCCTCTCTGAAATCAATAAAAAATATATTAAAGTTTTTTTTCTTAAACTGATATAAAATAAATTGTCAAACAAAGTTGTGTGAGTCCTATTTTAATTGGCACAAGGCTAATAAAAATAGAATTTTTAAAAGTTCTGGGTCAGGGTAGAATGAATGATGACACTTGAATTCACCAGTGGCTTTCAATAAGGAGCTTGCAAATGCATCCCATGTGTGATCTGTCTTTGAGGAGGACTGAAGATGGCTTACTAGTCAATTAACTTTGTAGTAATGGAAAACAAAATCTTTCCTAAAAGATCTAGTCTTTATTTTTGCCATGAATTCAGTTTAAGTATTGAGTTTGGAATTGTAAAACACGGAAAAGGGGGAAAATAGGCACAGACTACATAATTAAACAGTGTTACAAGAATAAGTTTCAGGAAAATTTTCCATGACACCAAACCATCTCAATGTTTTATTTCAAAGAAAAATAGATACGTCATTTGTTATGTTCTTTGTTTCAAATAGTTGTGTGCCAGGAATTTGCAGTAGTGCCTTGTGTTGCAAACCCAACATCTTTTGAAATTCCTGACATTTTTAATTGTTCATTTTCCTCTCCCTTCCTCCTATTCCCCTTCCTCCAACCTCCCTTGTTATCATGATAGAAAACATGAACACTGTCAGCTCCCAAATTAAAATGGACCCATCTGGTTTTGATCTTCTCAGAATCCTTTCTTTAAGCGTATGTCTGGCTTGCTCCAATTTCACATGATTTTGCTTGAATGACAATCATAGTACCCCCTTCACTCCCCATCCTTCATCCCACTATGCAGTGGTTGATGTATTTTTTAAGCCAGGCTGATTACACTTTCAGTGTGGAAGTTTGTGTTCTGAGAGGAGACAAATGAAGAAGAAAAGCGATTACATCTGAGTCTTCCAATTGCAGCACTCCAAAGAGGTGGGTTCCTGAGATCTTGAGGCCAGATCCAAAGATTCAGGTCTCTATGCTTCCCAAAGTTTGCTCTTTTTGTTACTGGTGAAAGTGGAGTTCTTAGGGTGCTGCAAAGAAAAGAGTTTCCTGAGGTCCCCAAGGAAGGGTGGGGTGTCGTGGAAAGCTTTATTGCTGCTGTAAAACTAAGGGTGTTCCCCTCCAAGGTCCCATCTTTGTCCATCTCGCCATGGAAAAAGTCCAATCTTGTCTTCAATGAGGCTGGAATTAAAGCCACTGCCCACAGTTTCTGTTCCATATTAAAGTCCAGTCCAGTGCAGCATCTGGCTAGCTTGGCTTGTGTTTCCAGCTGTAGTCCATTGCGTGTGGGTCTGTGTGGCCATTGGCCATGGGGCTGCTTAAGGCCACATGGCCATGGAGAAAGAACAGGCTAATGCACAGGCGAGTGTGGGTCATGGAGCAAGAGAGAGCAAGAGCAGACAAGAGTGGGAAAACTCTTTTTTTCTGGGGATTTTAAACTTCTAAGATTTCACAGGCTTCTGATAGGGTCTACTCCTAGCGGATCCATTGTTACCCAGACTCGACTGCCAGGCAAGCACCTTCCCTACGTTACCCTGACTTCAATGTGAATGTGGCCACCTCCCCCTTTGTTTGATTCCCTCCCTCAGTGATCTGCTGGGAATGGACCGGTGGTTCCCTGGGGAGCATGAAGCTGTAGCTTCTTGTTGAAGCTGCCCAGATGGCCATGCTTCATAATGTCTGGCCTCCTCTTTGCTTTCTCTTCTTTATTAAACGAGTAAACTTGTCATATCGCTTTTTATACCAAAGCGCGGGAGAAGAGTTTTTTTCCAAAAACGATGAGTAGAGACATATTCTGTCAAATATGGAGGGCCTGGCATTTCAACAACAATGAAAATGTGCAAGACAACTTAGATAGACTTTGCAAAGTCAGACCATTATTGGATTTCTTTCTTCCCGTTATGACATGATCAGGCGGGAAAATGCCTGATCACAAAGTGTTAATATTAACTAGCTAATTACAGTGGCAACAACTTCTCCCCATGATTCTATGTCCTCTGCATCTTTTTAATTTTGTTCTTTACTGAATAGAATAACTTCAGACATTTGCAAAGAACTCTTCATAGGAGAACAAAGATAAGATGTCAAATGAAGCAGCTAGAAGTCTACTTGTAGGGCAGCTGCTGAAGACTTCGTTGCCTTTACATGGATCCTGACTATTCTCCAGCTCATCTCAGGATCCTTGAGGATGTTTCAGACAGTGCTTACTTTGCCCTCAAAGAAAGGTAGAGTTGTTTTGTCCTTCCCTTTATGAAAGGGATATAAGGAGGAAACAGTATTTCAGTGTGTATTTTCCCTACTTTCAGGGAGACAAATATATTGGTTGGCAAGAAATTATCCTGTAGTTCTTAATTTGGTTCAATCCTGTGCAATGTTTCTCCTCATTTTCTATGGCTTTCCGGATCTCAATTCCTTCAATAAGAGTAATTCTAAACTCTCATCGGCACTGGTGTAAAGTTGGTTTCAGGCAAAGTATAAAAAGGAGTTGCCATTGCTCCCAGAACCACCCTTGTGAGGCTATCAGGACAAACTGAATGTACTGCTGTGAACTCAGATGCTAGAGAAGCGGTTCTCAATGAGGTTGGCTCACGTTGGGTCTTGTTGGGCTGCTGTAAGTGTTGGGGATAGGTGTTTGACTTTGTAATTCTGTGGATTAGCTTCCTCAGGGCTCTGGGGATACGGGATCCTATCCTGTCTTCTGTCCTTCCTGTTCCTGATTGATACAAATTGAAGAGTACAACTTTGATCTTGTTTGCCTGTCTCCTTTGTGCTGCATAATGGCTTACATATGTTAAAGCAGAATACTTATGATAAAACCACCTGGTTTCTCTAAAGACATTAGGAAGAATGGTTCATTTTCCCCTCTGATTAGAGAACATAATATAACATGGTCTTTTTTGTTTGGCAGTAGTTTTACTCTTGAGACAAATCTCATAAGGTGCCTTGCATCGGCCTAGATGTAACCTTCATCTCAAATAACCAATACTAAGAATATAAAGAAAAAAGTAATTAAAAGTAAAAGCTCTCAAAAGAACAGAAATCCTCTAAGGAAAGGAAAATGAAATGTAAAACATTAATTCAGGAAACAGATGCATCTAAAAACCTCCCTCAGGAAAGTGAAAAACAGCAAACATCTGGGGGACTTAAGCTGTGAAGTAAAACTACAATCAGTGGTTACAGAGACTTTTCTTGCCCCTTGCTTGTAAACAGCCGAATAAGTCCATGGAACAATGTATAAATAGGAGAAATCTTCAAATCCCAAGCTAAATATTCCTTGTCAGGATAAAAGACTTACTTTTGGGGCAGAAATTCAGGAAACTACTGAAAAAAAATCTAAGTTTCCAAAATTTGAACTTTACTAGTAGAATACAACTAATAAGCCAGCCCCCACCTACCTCTCTGATCTCATATCCTACAACTCGCCCTCATCGGCCCTCCTGCTGTGTGAATACACCAGCTCCTCCAGTTCCATGCTCTTTCTGCCTGGTGTGCTCTTTGCCCATAAGCAACCTTGACTTTCTCTTTTACTTCCTTCAGATGTCAGCTGAGTTGTCACTTCTTCACCTTCACCTGAAGTATGTGTTTCATAACACTGTCATTTCCTGACTTACTATATTTGTTTATCCTCCCTCTTCCTTTCTAGAATGTTTGCTCCTTGAGGACAAGGACTTTGTTTTGTTCATTTTTAAATTCCCAGCACTTGAGAATGTGCCTGGCACATCAAACACACACTGGTATTTGTTGAATGAATGAAAGAGAAGTAAGTGTGTGTGTGTGTGTGTGTGTGTGTGTGTGTGTGTGTGTGTGTGTGAGAGAGAGAGAGAGAGAGAGAGAGAGGAATTAAAAATGTGTGGTGGACATGAAGATCCTCATTTCAGAAAGCAGGGCTTGTTACCCAGAGCCTGGAGCTGTTTGTCCTTCCAGAGTCTCCTCAGCTCCAGACAAGACAGCCCCTTGCCAAGGTCATGCCCTTTTGTGAGTGATTCACAGATAGTGACTGATTGAGGCAGAGGTTAAACAAAACAAAACAAAAACATAGCCATGTGGCCGCTTTGCTGCAACTGGGGGAATCTCCAATGAACGATTTCAGCTCCAAAGCTTCTTTGAGGTGTTGGCTGAAGCGTCTGCCCCACATCGCAGCTAGATTTCTGCGTTGTCCAGTCCTGTGTTTCCCCTCCCCTTCCACAAGTACTGATCCCAAGGATACTTTCCGATAAGCATCCCAATCACAAATATGCTTTCCTGAAAACCCAACAAAAGTAACAAGATGAAAAGCATCTCTACTTTATAGTTTACTGCTTTATTTCACAAAATTGTATTTTCATCCCAAAATAAATGCCTTTATTTGGCAGATACGTGTGTAGAAACTAGCATCTCCTGACACTGTTCTGTGTTTTGTTTTATGGCAAATAAAACAAATAAGTTTTGGGAGTTGACGAACCTTGTATTCTAGTGGGAAGAATCGAAAGTAATAAATAAGTAAACAAATAAAGAAAAAGAATTTGCAATACTGGTAAAAGGTGTGAGAAAATAAATTAGATACTGCACTTGAAGAGTGGTGGGGAGTGCAGAGCTGTTGTTAGCAGGGTGGTCCCTGAAGGGGTTTCGCAGGCAAGACTTTGATGCTGAGAAGGAATGTCAAGAGAAACCAGGCACATGTGTCTTGGGGAGGATTGTTCTACATTTATTTATTGAGTGTGGCCTATACACCAGGCACTAGTGTAGATGCCATGGTTGCAAAGATTAATATGGCACAGCCCTGCCTCTGAGAAGGTAAGTGTCTAATTCATCATGCAAAGGGATCTGGATATTTATTCCCTTTTGATTTAACTGACTATTTAAAAAACTATCTGATAACAACTTATTGCATACTTACGATGAGCCAATTCTTCTCCTAAACAATTTTCACAGGCTAAAGCCCTATTAGGCTGGTATTTTTGTTGTTGTTGTTGTTATTGTTAGGTTAATAAAACCAAGGACCATGTAAGTTCTCTAAATCACAGTTAGCAGGCAGGAGAGGCAGAAATTAAGCCTCCATGTCTGATGCAGATCTAGTATTCTTGAAAACCCAAGAGTATATTATATTGAAACTTCTCCTTACTGTGTTAGAGGATTTCTTTCTACGTGGATTGCAGAAAGTTTAAATGTAAAAAAACAAACAAAAACACACACACAACAAAATCCCCCAAACCAACAGTTGATCTTTTCATTTTGTATGCCAATATTCAGTTCAATTATTCTACAAAATGCCAAATAATATATTCCTTGTTAAAATAATTTATAATCCAGTGGTATTGTGATTTTTACATATTTTTTTGTACTAGTAGTCTCAGAAACATGAAAGCAGCATTATTAGATATTCTTGAGGATACAATGGAGATTTCCTGGATTTTCTTCCAACATTAAAATTTGGGAATGGAACATAAAATTAACCAGTCCTTGCGGAGATATAATGAAAGCACCAGAAAATAGAAAATGAACTCTTAAAATTCAAAAGTGGACCAGAGTATACAACAACTAGTGAAATATTATATGTACAAATGTTCACTTAATCCACAAACTATGAAATGTTTTCATGGCCCCGGTTCATGGTTCTCCAGTGTCAGAGTGGCTGGTATAATTTTCCGTTGGATGAGATGCTGTATCATTTGCAACTTAAAGGATGTGTTTTGATATTTTCATCCTCACTCATTACTGCTGAAATCACATAGCAACTGGATACTGAAGTTTCAGTCTCGGTCTTATCAGCTGACATTTGTGCTTACTTCCCTATGTCTGAAATCTATTGCCAGAGGAAAGAAGCTCCAAGCTATGGCTGCCTATAGCTGATGTTTTCAAAAGTAAGAGTAATGAAATAGCACATTTGGTGCTTATATGCCAAAGGCATTTCTGTTTGTTTTACAACTTTAAAAGCACATATTGTTTAAAGAAATGATGAGAGTAAGCCTTAGAGACGTAAAGTACATTGACTAGAGTCAAACCCAAGTTGCTTTAAATTGTATATGTCACCCTTATAAACAGCACCTTAAACTGGGAAAAACGAAGTGCATATCTGAGTAGTACTCATTAGTAGTCATTATATTGTCAACTATTATGTCTACCTTTTGGCTCAATAAATAGATCTTTTGTCAGGAATAAGTCTAATAGGGTTTATTCAGCTGTGATATTCCATCAGAGCTTTGGCAATTTATATCACTAGTTAACTTGGGTTTTAAATTCTAAGGACTTGGTCCATTCTTTCTTTGTGTGAGTCTTTTAACAATTTTATCTTACTGAGTTCCATGAACCTTGTAATTTACTATGTCTTCCTACTGTGTGTAAGACAGTATATGTATAATGCACTTGTGATAAATGTAAGATAGATCAATTACACATCTGACAGCTGGATAGAGCAAATGATCCCTTTGCTATTTGAAGTGAAAGACAAGAAAGAATCATAAAGGAATGGGCTTTGAGTAATGAGACGGTATAGGCCAAGCGGCATTGAACCCAACCATAATCTTTCCATTTCTTTCTTTTGAATCCCTAACGGCGTGTAATGGGGTGTCATATACCCTGGCTTGTTCTTGCAGACCTGGATCATGTCTGTTATCCTGGTATCGTCATTCATATCTTTCCCTTTCACTCTCAGAGGTCATCTGGAAAAAATATTAAATTGTACTTTTTTCCTATTTATAAAAGGCCTCCTATTGCAGTGGTAAATATTTGAAGGGAATATAGCCCTTGAGGAAGGGGAAATGTCAGGAAATAGGCAGGTCTTTCAAACCAGGGCTGTTTTCGATGGAAAGACTAAAGAATTATAAAGAGAAAAGCCTACTGATGCCCCATCCTGAGTAGTGTCAGATATCTCCTGAAAAGGCTTCCCCCAGTGCCTCTGATTTTATCCTAGGTGTGCTTGGGAACAAAAGTGTATCTTCCTGAGGGGTCATGTGCAGGTGGTACACTGGAGCACACCCACCCTAATTGGGCCACCCAGTTCTGTATATTGAAACCGACTTCCAAAGCTCTATGTGAGAAATTTGAAAAGCTTGTTAATACCTACTCATCTCTATGGACGTGGATATACAGATAGTTCAGTGGTTTGGGTTCTAGAGAACTAGGGTGGGCTGAGGCAGCAGCTCATTCTCTTCTTTCCTTCTCAGGCCACTTGGGAAAGATGATTAATTAGAAGGGGGCAGGTGGGCAGAACATGTATTTTCCTTTCCCCAAATCCGTGGGATTTAGAACTAATCCAAGATCCACAGGATTGGTTTTTGCTCATGGTTAGTGGCTAGGCTCTTGGTTGTAGTTTCACATAATTTTTAAGGTTTACTCTGAAAAGTGGCAGTTGGGAGACATGAATCAAATAGAGAATTTATGTTTTAGAACTTTGCTGTCTGCTGCTGAGATAATTGGTTAGATCCTATTATATGGCACACATTTAGTCACCTGATTTGTAAAGCTGGAAATAATTGTCGCACATATTTTAACTTCACTTTGAATTACCTTCATGAATTGCATTTGTTAATCTGAGCCATGACCCTGGACAATGACAGAGAATTTGTCTAGTAAAGAAGTTATTCCATACGGGAGGACAAGCACATTAAGAATCTCATCTCTCATTTTCAGAATTTTCATATGTGTACAATTAAACAGATTTTCCTATAATTTGACTTTGGATTTACTAAGAATTAGCTTTTAGGAGTAATTAGAATGAAATGAGGGGAAATGACTTTTTTTTGCATTAAACATAAATTTAAAACCATGAGTGATTGTGATCTATGTGAAATGGACACTTGATTTTGCTAATCTCTCTGGAATGTCATAGGCCACACACTTTGATGAGATTTGTCACTAAAAGGCCAGAATTTTTCGAATATATACTAAGTTTTCACCTGTTATTAAAAATAACAACAACAACAAAACGAATGAGAAAACTTAAAGATTTTAATTATGAAAAAGTCTTCTGCTTTGTTGTCTAAATTTGAAATGGTCTTTTATGATCAGGGTGCTATGTCCTGGAAAATGGCAAATACTCTGGAAAATTGTATAGTGCATTCTAAATTTTAAAATTTGCTTACAACCCATTTGTGCTTAAAAATAAAGCAATGAGTTAATACATGGAGCATCCTACCTCCTCAGAATGAATATTTTGCATTGGTTGTTAATATTGCTTATAAATGTATCTCTCTCTCTCTCTCTTTCTCTCTCTCTCATTTATATGAAGCAGTTTATAAATAGCCCACAGATATTGGTTAATCATGCAGTAAATGCCACTTAGTTTTGGAGGTCTAGAATGGAGAAATTTACCATGATAGAGAAAAAGCAAGAGGGGAGAATATCCATAGTGGTTTGCACTGCATTATTCTGATTTCATCCATCACCTGCAAATGAGTATCATTTCAGTGGGTCTAAACTTCTGCCAATGTGGGGTAAAAAAGGGCACAGAACATAAAGGTAAGGGCATAGGTAGCCAACAGAGCATAAACTTCATTCTGAGAAGAACAGAAAAATGAAGTAGGAGTCACACTTTCCAAGTCTTCTGATCAAATAGTGGAAAGAGAAGGGGTCAATCAGATGAGATTCTGGAAACCAAAGATGCTGAGTGAGAACTATTTTGAAATCCTATCCAAACCCCAATATACATACACAGACAACAAGTATCTGTGTGTTCTGTTGAATGGTTGTGTGGTTTTGAAATTTGCTCCAGTTGCTGTAGTCAGCACTTCTGGGCTCTACCCTGATCCTGTGCCAAAAGACATCTTTGTGGAGACTTGTAATATGCCCTCAGCGCGGGTCCCTGTCTTTAGTCCCAAAATCACTTTCCATGCCATGAACATCCTTTGGGACACCATGACCCTCATAAAAGCACTTTTCTCCAGTGCTTGAGTTATGTTATTACCATTGGCATCTTAGCTCTGGTGGGTTCTGGTTCCTTAGAAGACTCTAGTTTGACTCATGGAAAAGTGTTGGGTGTATGGGTAGCAGAGAAAGAAAGCCACGTTCTGAAACCTGATATGCTCACATGGTTTCAAATTAAAGGGTTTTTCAGAGCTTTCAGTTTCTCCCAAGTTTAAAAGATGAGATATGGGATAACATTTGAGTATTATAATTGGAAATCTGATTAATTTCATTTGGTTAATATTAAGTTCTTTAATTTGGTGTATATTTTCTAATATTCTCATATGTTTTATATGAACTTGTATGGACAAAATACCAGGGTCTATTGTAATAATCAACCTGACAACATATTAAATGAGAAGACAGAATATTCGTCTGTTCCACCAAACACGGCTTAATCCATAATAATTAAAAGGGGGCATTTTCATTCAGTTGACCCTATTTTGCTCAGCCTAATTGTCATAACTTTGAAGGTTATATAGAACTAATTTAGTTTAGTTCTCAAGCTATGAGTTGATATTGATGGGGTATACGTCTTAAAGCAAAATGGGTTCAATATATCTTTGTGAGCATAAATCAATCTTCTGTAGCAATCACCAGTGTTAAAAAGAGAAAAACAAAATAGACTTAACTTAGTATTTCTTCTTTGATTTTTTTACCTAAGCCTGCACATGAGCATTTCCATTTCCCAAAACTTTACATCAGCAGTTTCCCAGCTTGCCTTGCTGTATCGATTTCATACTCTTGTCATTAATTGTATCTGTCAGCCTTTCCCTCAGTGGTTGAACAACTTTGCAGATTGATTTCCATCTCCAAAATGCTAAATTTCCTTCCATCCCTTCCAACCATTCACAATGGTTCTCACCAAAATACTATGTCAAAATTTGGGACAAATTGATTGATCTTTTTGGATCTCAATCTTCTCATCTGTGAAAAATACCAAGAAGATCAAAACAGATGATAGCTATATCCCCTGTATCTTTAAGTAAGTACATATAACATGAACTTCATGTAAACATACATAATAAACATCACAATAGTATTTACAATCCCATGAATATTTAATACTTCTGAGAGGTAGTCAATAATATAATTTAGTCAGTAGGTGGCACTGTTTATTATGGTATTAGCATTAAGAAAGCAGTCACAGGATGCCAATTACCTTGCCTGATCTAGGTAGGGGCAGGAGAGGAGGAGGCGCTATTCTTACAGAATAGAGGAAGTAGATTTCTTAGAGGTTAGAGTGATCTTGAAAAGAAATCCAGTCCATCTTTCTAGCTCAGTAGATCTTTAAAAGAAAAATTCTATTTCAGATATTTTTCAAAGAGGGATATATTTTTTTAACACATGTTATCCCTTTCAAATTTGAAATACTCAAGAAGTCTTCTATCCAAATAGCATTTTTTAAAATTTCGTCCTGAGTAGAATTAGGTACATTTCTTCTCATTCTTTCCATATAAGGTCTCCCAGGTCTATAAGGAGCTCTGTAACTTTATGCGTGTGCCTTATCTTTCTTGGGGTTTTCAGTCTTAGAAACACTGCAAATTTATGAAAAATGACTATTCACATTCTAGTAGGTGCATGCTGTTAAAATACTATCTCACAATGTGCAAACTAGTATCTGTAAAGCAGTTATTAAAGAATTGAAATATGTGAAATATATATATACTAGGGGCCCGGTGCACAAAAATTTGTGCACTCGGGGTGGAGGGAGTCCCTCAGCCCGGCCTGTGCCCTCTCACAGTCTGGGACCCCTCAGTGGATGTCCTATGATGGCCCCA
>PVJC01051201.1:0-11521 GCA_004026665.1 Murina feae | reverse complement strand
CTAAACAACACTTCTCCTTACTTGAATTTAAAAGAGAAAAATAGCCCTGGTGGGGTGGCTCAGTAGGTTGGAGCATCATCCCATACACCAAAGGTTTTGGGTTTGATCCCCAGTTGGGGCTCATATGGGAGGCAACCAACGATGTTTCTCTCTCCCTTCCTCTCTCTCTAAAAATCAATAGAAACATATCCTCAATAAGGATTTGTTTAAAAAGAGGAGAAAAATATAGCACCTGGTCTTTCTTTTCCGTGGTGGTCGGGGCCATACACACACTCACACACAGCCCAGCACCAATGTGGTTTAGCTCTTGGAGAGATGGAGAACGGAAGAACGGCCTTGAGCACCATTCGGGAAGCCGTCCACTTCTCCTACACCCAGCACCCCCTTCCCCTCAGGGCCAACCCAAGATGCGGATGCATCACGGAAGCAGAACGACAGTAACCACTGATGCTAAAGAAAAGCGACGAAGAGGAACAGAGGCTGTGAGACCCGGAAGCACACGGGACCTGAACTTGTCAGTGACGTCTCAGGACAGAAGGTGGGGAGACAGAGCTGGACTCCAGTAAAGCCTGGGCGTGACATGTGCCTGCAGCCTCTCCCAACACGAACGGATTGCAGGTTGGTGGTGTCCTCCTCGAAGACAACCTGGAAACCTGGAAAACCCAAGACAGACGGTCTGTTAGCATAAAGGACCTCGATGGTGTCAACCCCGATTCATCACGCAGCAGGAGGCTCCCCTGTAAACACAGGAGCAGGGCCATACGGCCCTGCATCCGACCTGTTCAACTTGTTTAAAAGGGGTGTGGTTTTCCACAGGGCATGTGGTTTCTTCACAATTACACACACACACACACACACACGCTCACACACTCCCTGCCTATCTGTGCACGTGACAGAAAACTCTTACAGCAGGTTCTTGAGTGATAATGGGCCTGGCTCTTGAGAAGCTGAAAGCTACAGGCCAGACTGACACTTTGGCAGCGCCCACCAGTCCAATTTCCATCTCTCTGGCAGCCGTCACTGTCCCTTCCCTTCCCAGCGCCTTCCCCCAACGCTGCACCCAGCCTGTTTGTTCTCAAAACTCTCTGAGTACACAAAGGTACTTATTTTTTGTTTACTTGCCATCAAGTAGGGCCTTTCAAGAAGTACATATTAATTGTATATAAGCCTTTTATGTCCATGATGTAACATAATAGATTCAAATCCATTTCTCTTGACTCCCCAGCATTAGGGTCAGGGTAAAGGCCTGGTGACCGCATGATGGATATGGGTGAGTCACCCATACATGTCAAGAGGAGGAGGAGAGAAGAAGGTATGGCTTCCAGAACAAGCTGGTTTATGCTGTGGGAGCAAACACATCCAGCATCTCAAAGGGGGAAAGGCATCTTTCTCGCTCCACCACTGCTCCAGCATAGGAGCCAGCCACGGGGAAGAATCAAGAGCTCGCACAGCCTTTCACCAGCAAGTGCAGGCGTGGTCTGGTGCTAACACATCACCTCCACTCACATCTAATTCCCCAGAACTGGTCACCCAATTACAAGGGGGTCGGGAAGTGAAATCCTACCCTGTGCCCAGAAAGATTTGGGGACCAGCACTAATGACCACCAAGACAGGAGAAGGGAAGGAGAAGAACCTAGCACATGACTGTCGCTGAGGAGGACACCCCTCAAATCTCACCCACTGCACTGGCTGACCTTGGTCCTGACTCTTCAGCATCTACCGTTGCCTAGGAAACCCTGCAGAGCAGAGGGTGTGTCCCAGAAGTTTAAGAAATAGCCATGCTCTTCTCTAAAATGAGGTTTTGGCAGCAGATAGGTGTTGCCTCATAAGTATCCTATATAATAAAAGGCTAATGTGCAAATTATTCCCACAGGCAGGAGTTCGACCAACCAGGAGTGAGACACGCGCTGACCACCAGAGGGTGGTGTGGAACATGGCAGGCGTCAGCAATGTGGCGCTGGCAGCAGGTGGCAGTGGAGGCACTGCTGGCCCTGATGGGCCCTGACAAGAGCCAGATCACGGTGGGATGGCGGAGCAGGTGAGCAGGTGGCACCAAGCCAAGGCAGGTGCGAGCAGGGGCCCCTCTGATTGTTCTGCCAGTCAGCCCACAGATTGGCCCTGATTGCTGGCCAGGCCTGGGGACCCTACCTGTACACGAATTTCATGCACCAGACCTCTAGTTTTTTATAAAGAGTTTTATTTTGTTTTGTTTTACTTATACATTTTGTAAAAGTTTCATTTGTTATGAAATAGGCATTGTCACACATAAATTTAGTAACAAAGTTGGTTGGGTCTTTCTGCAACATGGTCACATGTGGAAAGAACATTTTAAAAAAGCTCATTATCCTTTGATTCTAACTCTACATCTAGAAATTGATACCAAGGAAATAAGCAGAAATGAAGATAAAGATTTCTGTACAAGGATATTTTCTACAGCATTATTATTCATGCTTCACACTGTGAGATACATGACTACCCAGTGAGAGCGGCTTAGTCAATAAAGCCTAATACAGCCCAGCTGGTGTGGCTCAGTGGTTAAGCATCGACCCATGAATCAAGAGGTCACCAGATGGATTCCCATTCAGGGTAAATGCCCAGGTTGTGGGCTCGATCCCCAGTAAGGGGTGTGCAGGAGGCAGCCAATCAATGATTCTTTCTCATCACTGATGTTTCTAGTTCTCCCTCCCTCTACTTTCCTCTCTAACATAATAAAAACATATTTTAAAAATAAATAAAAATAAAGTCTGCTCCATCCATGCTCTGGGATATCATTATGTTAGGTGAAAGGGCCCGGCGAGCTGGTGTGTTAATAGACTACTATGTCGAAATTAGGAATTACAGTTAGGAGGGTTACCTAGAAAGGGGGAAAGAGCCACATGAAGTAACGATCTAGGATAACACAGAACTCTGAGCAACAGAGACGTTAAGATGGTATAGGAGATAAATCTGGCCTCGTCAATTCAGAAGGGACTAGGGAACACAGGATGTCTCGGGGGTGGGAGCTTTTCCAGTGATTTAAAATTTATGGTCAGAGGTTTTGTCCAACTCTTGTTCAGCTGCAGAAAGGAGAAAAACAAAGAAGGGGGAGAAGGAAAGGGAGAGGAAGCAGGAAGAGGGGAGAAAGTGGAAGGAGAAGTCGGAAGGGCAGCAGAGGGAGAGGAAGATGACTTAGAAAGCTCCCCGCAGCTACCGCCTGCCTCCATCCTTGGCACAAGCCTGAGGAGGCTCCTCTGTGAGCTCCACACAGTGAGTCTAGTCCAGTGAAAGGAATAACTGTTTGCTCTTTATTAAAGACACAGAAAGGGTAGGAAAGACCCTCCCTACATCCACGTCACCCTCACAGACACTTGCCCACAGGGGAAGGAGTTTTGGCAGCTGAGCAGCGTGACCACGAGGAAGGCCCACCCACTCCCCGGGAACCGGCTGCTGTTTCTGGGGAACATGGCGCTTGGTCTGGCCAATTCCCAGCTGATATTGCAGTTGAGCAAGGCTGAGTGACAAGCGTGGGTGCTCTATCCTCGAGGGTGAAACAGAGGACCCAGAAGCTGGTGTTAGACATTTTCAAACAAGCAAGAGACTTTTTTCAGCTCAGGAGGCTACCAGCACTGAGACACCAGCACATGCCCTGGGATGGGCTCAGGTAAAGGCTGACATACCCTGTGTTAGTGACCACGGGGAGCCACTGGAACTCTCACATGGAAGGTGGTGCAGCCACTGTGCAAAACGGGCCATTTTTCATGTAAGTCTACTCCTAGGTATGTATTTAAAATAAATGAATGCATATGCCCAGAAAAGAACTTGTACAAGAATGTTCATTACAGTTTTCCTGACTCCGGGATAACTGAACGCCCAAGACCTATTTTCTCGTGGCAGCATCCAGGAGCACACAAGAATAGAGGACATGTCCATGCCTCTTGAAGTTCCACCCAGAGCTGACACGCTGTCACTTCTGTCCTCTTCCTGTTGGCCAAAGGCACGTGGCAAAGTGTTTACTGAGCATTTACTACAGGCCCAACTCTTCTCATGCATTTTCATCTTCACAATAATGCAGGGAGGTCGTTACAATTATTGTCCCCTTTTATAGGTGAGGAAATGAGGCTTGGAGGGGATCAACCCTTTTGTCCAAGTTCCTAAGGCAAAGAGGTGAGTGCAAACACCAAAGCCCCTTGCACTGACCGGGAGTGAGAAGACTCTAGACCAGCTTGTATGCCCCTTGCCCGGCCATCGCAAAGCCTGTGGAGTCTGTTGGGGCATGACTTTTTAAGTTGCTTAAAAAAGTCACTTAACCCATCTGGCTTTCAATTTCTTCTTGTGTGAAATGAGAATTATATTGGATCTCTAAACTCATTACAGGTATAAATTTAATGCCAAGATTATGTGAACTCAGCAGAACATTTGCCATTAACCTGACAGCAGCCATAAGTGGAAATTTGCTAATCACTGACAGCAAGCCCGGCTTCAGTACAGGCAACCACCTCCTCGAAGGTGGCAAAGAGATGGCACAATCTCTTGTGTAGAATAGATACCACTTTAATTCCCATTTTTTTAACATTGAATTTTGCTTTTTGGTTGATCCTAAAAGCATTAAGAAAAAGTAATTCATTCTAAAATTAGATAAATTCCCCTGTTAATGCAGAATTTTGCTTCAATTTTTAACTGCAAATTGCAGTTCCCATGGAAGCAGTGTGCAGCTGCTGCCACACAGTCTCATCCACTACACTCTGCGCCTTCTCCACAGAAAGAAGCAAGGTCGGTACTAGGAGAGCTAATGCTGGGTGTGCACTCAGGCAAATCCCACTCCTGGAAGAGCAGGAGAAAGGGTTGGAATTGTCTCACATCCATTATTACTTAAACCTCCTAAGATTTTCTGGGGTTTTTTAAAAACATGCATTTCCCTAGTCTCCCCCAAGTGAACTTGTAGATGTAGAAAGCAGAAGCTATTTCTACTTGTTTGCAACTCTGTGATCAGTTGGTACTAGACTGTCTTGTAAAACAGGATGGATGGATGGATGGATGGATGGATGGATGGATGGATGGACGGACGGACGGCACACAGGTGTCAGCACACACTGTACCTGTTAGAAATGCTCTTCCCATTCCACTCTGCCTTTCACCCATTAACTCTATCACACATTGGTTCTCAGGTCAAGCACTGCTTCCTCCTAGAAGCCTTCCCTGATCCCAAGCACTGTCAGGTTCCTTCATTTCCTTTCATGGGGCAGTGTGCCTTTCTTCAGGGCATTAGTCTATGCGTAGTTATGCATCAGTATAATCACATAGATGTTTACATTGCTCTCCTCATTCTAGTCTCTGAACTCCATGAGAGCCAAAACCAGGTGTGAGCTTTGAAAAAAAAAAAAAAAAGAATAAACATACAAATGAATGGATAGGTGAATGTACAAACAGCCATCTATGAGCTTAGAACTTGGTTATAAAGGCACTAGAGGCCTGGTGTACAGCATTTGTGCACTGGGGAGGGGTTCCCTCAGCCTGGCCTGTGCCGTCTCACAGTCCGGGACTCATTGGGGGATGTCCGACTGCGGGCTTAGGCCCACTTCTTATGGACCTAAGCCGGCAGTTGGACATCCCCCGAAGGGTCCTTAGCGCTGCAATGGAGGCAAGAGAGACTCCCTGCTACTGCTACTCACTAGCCATGAGCCCGGCTTCTGGCTGAATGGCACTTCCCCTGTGGGAGCGTTTGACCACCAGGGGGCAGCTCCTGCATTGAGCGTCTGCCCCCTGGTGGTCAGTGTGCATCATAGTGACTGGCCATTCTATCATTCAATCTATTTCCATATTAGCCTTTTATTATATAGGATTTCTAATCATGGAAGTGCAGTATTAAGAAGAGACCTTCAAGGTCAAAAGGTCCTCATAGAATAAAATATTTTGGGAGTTCTGAGAGAGCTTCGGTCAACCCTACACACAATGTAGGAATCTCTACCTTATACTGAGATTTGACCTGTTTGTACAGAGGGTATAATTTGTATAAGGTTTTTTCTTGGAATAGGCATTTAATTCCTTGGGAAATGTCATTTATTCTAGCACCCTACAACCCTGAGATGTTTAATTTAGTTCACATCAGTGACAATGTAGTCTAAAGAATTGCCTTCCGCATGCTTTTTCTATCAATTTACAGCTCTACCTAGTTCAGTGTAATACAACAAGTGTGTGTGTTTGTGTAAGCCCATACATTAATTCTGTGGAAATCACATTTTCATCATTGAAATAATTTAAAGTACACCAATGTATTTCACTATTAGAAGAGATTTTAAGGCAAATTCTTCTAAAAAATGAAGAATATTTCAAATCTTAGGTATTGACTCCTACTTTGAATTTTGTGAGACTAGATTTTTAAACTGAGCTTTTTGGAAATGAGACACACCTACAAAGGTACCTCCAGGACTGGGTTTTACAATAAAGAGATTCCTCGGAAAGATGACTGTGGGGCACTTTATCATAATACATTATGATGGCTGGGGATTAAACTGGTTCTGTCTAGCATGTCCCAGAGCCTTATGCAGGTGACCTTCAGTTTCCTCCCCTTTTCTGCTTCCATCTCAGGTGAGTGCAGGTGAGTATGGAAATTCTGTCTCAACTCATAGCCAGACCCTGCCCGTTCTCTGCAATGGCTTTTGTCTCTATGTAACTATGGGAAGATCTTGGACGGCACCTGAACGCCTCCTCCCTAGGCATTCTCAGGGGATTCGTTCATCAGCTGCTCCCCCAGCCTGCCAGTCACACAACGTATAGTAGAGAAGAAGAATGTGGTGGACACCATTTGTTGCCATCAGAACCCTGACTGTCCAGGCAGCATTGTACCACTTCCAGAAGCTAAGTCATGCTTGGTATATAAGCCGAGTACATCAATCCTCTTCCGTTTTGCCAGTGGTGGAGCCAGAATGGGCAAGTGAACCAGTTCTGATAAATGAGAGGTGAAGGGAAGGCTGCTGGAGTAGGGATAGAGAGACACAAGGAGGGAGGGCTGGGAGAAGACTCCTGTTCACTCCCTTCCCATCTTCCTCCTTTGGGACACTGTCGTATGAGAACGTGAAGTTATGGCCCCATTGCACATTGTGAAAGGAGGTATTGTGAGCTAATGTCAGGTCTTGAACGACATCATGGAGTCACTGTCCCAATCCTGGAACTTTATACATTCAGGTAAATGAACAATAAATGTCTTTATGAGTTTAAGCCAATGTTAATCCAGTTCTAGGCCTCCCTCAATTAAATACATTATTGATATAAATCACATCATCAATATCTTACTTGAGCATAGCATTTCACTCTTCAAAATACTTTTCTAAAAATATTTTATTTAATCCTGCCAATGATCCTGGGAAGAGATGGTACAACTACTATTATTCCTTATTTTATAAACATAGAAACTAAGACTTAAAAAGAATGAGTCTTGTATTTTAAAAAAAGAACCAGGACCAAAACTGATTCAAGATTCATTGTCAAAAGAGAGAGAGAGAGAGAGAGAGAGAGAGAGAGAGAGAGAGAGAGAGAGATTCATTGTCAAGGGCAATAAATTATTGGTCTATGAGCCAAATATATATCTGGCAAACTGAGAATTTTTTTTCATAGTTAAATGGCTGGATAAAAATTGAAAGGACAATAATATTTCATGACACATGAAATTTGAATTCTAATGTCCATGAGTAAAGTTTTATTGGAATCAAGCCATGTGTGTTCATTTACATATTGTCTACAATTGCTGAGTCAGGTGGTTGTGATGAACTGTGTGACCCACAAAGCCTAAAATATTTACTAGCTGGCCGTTCACAGAAAAAACACGCTGACCCCTGTGTTCTTCCCATCATGGACACTCAAGGAAACCATTGTTCCCATCAAAACCAGGTAGAGTGATTAGACACCGTACTTCACACCCTCGCGGAGGTATCTGAGGTTGGGTTTGCTGCCATTTTTTTCATCATCTGGATTGAGCCTACTGACAGCTTCATAAACCCCAGACTGCCCAGAGAGGCGCAGGGCAACATCTTGACTAGCTGCTAATTAATCCGTCTGGCTCAGCTTCTCCCTCAGTAAACACCAGGACACATCTGTTGGAAGCCATGTTTTGATGAAACAGTCCCTCGATCATAAAGAAAAAAGCTGACATCCCAGGCCTGCCACACTGCAGGGGTTTTTCATCTCTGAGCGTGGTCATCCCGTGCGTGGGAATGAATCATGCGAAATCTGGTGCAAAGTGGGCAGAAGCCGAGATGCTGGGCAACCGCGTCATGCAAACCAAGACTCTGCAAACCAGAAAGCGCAGCTGTAAAACAAACATGTCGCTGTATGTCCTAGTTGTCTTCTGGTTGTGATCTGTGTAACATCATACTGTTTAATGAACGATCTATTTCACTGGATGAGAAATTATACGGACGAACATTTAAAACAGTGCTTAGTGCATAGTTTGTTGAACCTGAAATGCCACGAATCATGAGGGAGAATACTTTTAAATCATTTAATTAATAAAATGGATTTTTTTAAAAGTATGCATCTTTTAACACAAATGCTAGGCCTCCGCAATGTACTAAAATTCATCTGAAAATGCATTTTTTCCTCATTTTTGTGGCTTCGGTTTAAACCACTTCATAGAAATATGCCTTAAAAGACACAATGCCAGCTTTATTGCAGCCAACACAGTTATGCCAACATGGTTTTGCCTGTTTACAAATCTCTGCGTTGCTCTAAAGCAGAAACCACATGCTGGTTTGTAAAGAGCCCTTTAAGAGTTTTACATTAAAATTATGCTCACCTTAATATCATCACCTAGACGCATGCGTTCTCTCTGACGACAGGTTCTTTTGGGGGCTTCTAAACGGCAGGCTCCCAGGCACCAGGGAGCCCGGTGTTTTGAGGTTATCTGCTGCCTCTGCTGCCTGGTCCTGTGGTAATGACCCGGCCCCCAGCGCGGGGCTGACATCCCGTGATAGAAGCACATAGGCGAAGAAGTAAACACGAGCAGCTGCGTTGGTTCCAGCAGGAGCAGACCTAGCACAGGCTGAGGGAAAGTTCCCCGAATCAGAAAGGAACGAACTCCAGGGATGGGGGGGTGTCAGGGGGTGAGGACAGCTCACCCACCATTCTAGCCAAGAACCTAAGGGCTACATGCAAAAGGCCCAGCCTCTTGGATACAAAAGAAAATGGGTTGTAAAATGTGCAGATTTTAAAACTATAATGGCTGGAAATGTTCTTTCTTTCCTAGCCAAACTTTATTTTCAGGACTGCACGTTCTCTGGAAGAACTGATAGGAATTTACTAGCTGTGTTACCAGGCAAGTGGATGGCTTGAAGATAGTATGAGAGAAAAGGGATTGCTGGTCACTGCAAATACCTTTGCATCTTTTGAAACACATGCATGTATAATCTAGTCATTGAGTTTTCAAGATTACATATTACACACCAAATACATGTTGTGAATAGACCAAAGTTGCTAAAAGCACACGATGCAAGTTGTGGCTTCTAATGAAATTCTTCACTTTCCCTCACTTAACAAATACGATTTATAAGTTAGATGCTAACAATGCAAAAATAAGAGAAGTGGCTCCTGCCCTTGCAGAGCATTTGGGATCATACAATGGGCATAAAGTACAGTAGGAGCAGAGGAAGGAAACAGTAGAACATATAGTCCCAAATGATTGTCACAGCCTCCCATCAGTCACCTGGAGACACAACTTGTTCCCACAACGTTGTTGTTTTTTTTTGTTTTTGTTTTTGTTTTATATATATATTTTATTGATTTTTCACAGAGAGGAAGGGAGAGGGATAGAGAGTTAGAAACATCAATGAGAGAGAAACATCAATCAGCTGCCTCCTGCACACCTCCCACTGGGGATGTGCCCGCAACCAAGGTACATGCCCTTGACCGGAATCGAACCTGGGACCTTTCAGTCCGCAGGCTGACGCTCTATCCACTGAGCCATACCAGTCAGGGCCGGAATGTTGTTTTTGTTCAACATTGGGGGTTCCTCTTTTAGAATCCATTTACACACTGTGTCCGTTGTATACTGCCAGAACTGTGCTGTGTAACACAGAATCCCAGCACTACATGAGACGTATCCACTGCTCAACTCTCAAGGGTGGGCAGAAAGGCAACTCTGCTGGTTTTCGTAGGCTCGCCTGCATGTCTGAAGTGACGGTGGTGGTGTGGGGTGGTCAGTTGGCTCTCTGCTGATCGAGGCTGACCTTGGCTATGACCAGTGGAGCACTCCTCCACTCAGCACCATGTGTCTCTCATCCTAGCCCAAGCATATCCTCATCGTAATGGCAGGAGTTTCAGAGAGAAAATGGAAACATGTTAGCCTCCTGGGTCACAAGTTCCAAAGCAGCACATCCTCACAGCCACTGCCTCCCACTGAACAAGACAAGTCACGATGCCCGTTCACATTAGAGGGATGGGGAAATGGACACCGCCTTTTTAGGAAGAAGATATGCAAAGTCACACACCAAGAGCATGGATGCAGAGAAGGGGTAAGAACTGAGCCCGTCATTGCAATTTACCAACCCATACCAGAAGGGTAGTCTCTCAATGACTTTCCCTTGGTTTTTACCCGCTTCTTTCAATAGATTTATTTCAGATGGTTTGGTCTCTGCTCAGATTTAAACCCATCCAGACAATTGCCAGGACTGAATACAGGGATGCTATCTCATGCCTTTCTGGCCCTGGACAATGGCCAACACAGGACTTTATGAAGAGAGATGCCTACATGATATCTGTCGAATGAATGAACAAGTCCACTCACACAACATAAGAGTGTTTGAGAAATAGTTGCGTATTAGGGCATTCAGATACTCTCCTCAGGCGGCCACTTGGATACTTTTAAATATGTATGTGCTCCTGTGTTTGTTTAAAAAAAAACGGATCCATGTTGTTAAGTCACATTCCTACTGTTCAACCTTGTAAAGCAGACACTTTATTACATTTACCTTACTTTTAGCTTTTGTTTTTTACTAAGATTTCTAAAATGTACTTCCCAATCTTTCACCCATTCGCTCTCAAATGATGAAGTCATCCTACAAGTATGTTACTCCCTAACCCCACGCTGGGTATGTCATGCGCTGATCTCCCATGGCTAGAGGACGACTGTGCAAAGGGTAACCACGACCCACCTTACGGAACTATTCTGGGAAAACGTACCCGAAGGATTCCTTGAGAAATGGCCTGCAAATGCGCCCTTTGTGATCTTAATTCCTTCCATTTCTAGAGCTGACTTTCTCTCCAAGAGCCCCAAGCACTCCACATATGGTCAGCCAGGTCCCATCTGAATGTAAATTATGCCCCAGGAGTAAGTGAATTGCTTGGAGGAAGGCATTAACTCTTTCAGGTCACCGGGGTTCCGCTTAAAGCACAGCAGGAGGCCAGTCATTTAGCAAATAGTACCCTGGTGGCCAGGAAGTGTACGTGCAATATAAATGAGTCCCAGGGAGTAATTTATGAACTCGGAAAACCTGGTTTATTATCTCCTCTATTCACACGGTATCCCAGTGCGGGAGAGAGAAAGCAAGAAGGG
>PVJC01051200.1:0-11541 GCA_004026665.1 Murina feae | reverse complement strand
CCCACCCCCACACCACCTGCCACCCACCAATCGCCTGCCCACCCCCACCCCCGCTCACCCTGAGCCTGCACTGCACTGGCCTCCAGGGCTGCCGGCCTCCATCTTGGCTGAGTTAATTTGCATACAGCTGGTGGGTGTTGCTTAGTGTCCCAAAGAAACGGTCAGTTTCAATATTACGCTTTTATTCGCTTAGATGCCTTTAGTAAAAAAACCACACATAAGATTTCACACCCCCTATTCTAACTCCATAATAACCAAGCAAACTTACGATAGCATTTTAACTTATATCCAGACTTCTTCAAAGGAAAGAACATAATATATATTCCAACTAGCAGACATAAGTATTCTAATCTACACTAATAAAAGAGATGTGAATTGACGATGCCTTCGTGATGCCCACCAGCCAATCAGAAGTGAGTATACAAATTAGCCTCATCGCCTCTGTGGAGACTGACAGCAGGGAGGAGGCAGCTCCCAGCACAGCATGGCCTGCTTGGCCATCACTGCGGCAATCCAGGAGCAGGCAAACCCAGCCCGCAGGCAGCTCTCAGCATGGCCTGCTTGGCCATCACCTTTGGCAACCAGGGAGCAGGCAAGTGTGGGCTGTGGGCAGCACCCAGCATGGCCTACTTGGCTGTCACTGCAGTGTGAAGCAGGCAGGCCCCGAAGAGAGCAGAGAACCACAAGGAGCAGGCCTAAGCCGTCAGTAGGACATCCCCTGAGGCTTCCGGATTAGAGAGGGTGCAGGCCAGGCTGAGGGACACACACACACATCTGCACAAATTCATGTACCGGGCCCCTAGTCCTCTTTATAATTCCCATCTTCATTATCATCAATAAGCTGGCATTCTGCATATTAGTTTCCACTCTAGCTTATTTTATCACAGCACCTGGGATATAAAACTTCACCAAAACCGTAAGAAGTACAGTGAAACTTATGAGTAAATATGACTTTTAAGTGTATTCCTGCTTTCTTAACTTTTATCCTTCCAGATTACATGTTTAGGCAATAGTAGACAAAAGTGTTCTTCAGTATAAATGTGTAGCTATTTTATAAAGATGCCTTCTAAATAGCCTCAGTCTCTATATTGAAAACCATACCATCTCTGTACCATGGATTAGAAATGTATATAATCCTAGTGCTGGTGGGAAAAGATTTTGGTTGGTCAGTCTCAACTGACATCACACTCAGACTCCTTGAAAAATGAAAAGGTAGGATGTACACATCCTTATGTTATAAATCCTTACAGGAAAGTCAGCGGTCGCCAACCTTCCAACCTCACAGACCACCAGTAGTTGGCGGGCCACCGCTGGTCTAAGTAAATGAAGAAAGACTTCCCTGAAAGAGTACCTAATTGATCTAACAACAATCGCTAATGAAGTAACACTGACGAATTTCAACCTTGTGGCCATGAAAAGGGGTATGGGAGATCCTTATTGCTAACATGGGACGCTATCTGTAATATCTATAATAATAAAAGCATAGTATGCTAATTAGACCAGACGTCCTTCCAGATGAAGCCAGGTCTGCAAGGGAAGCCCGGGTCCCGGGTGCCAGAGGGAAGCTGGTGCCAACAGCTGGGGGAAGGAAGGCCTACTATTGCGTGAATTTTGTGCATCAGACCTCTAGTACTGATATAATCAAGTTGCAGAACATTATGTGGTCTGGAGAGATACATACCAAATTGTTCAGTGGTTATCTCAGACATAGAGGGTTGGGGAAGTTTTTGAAGGGGAGACTCAACCATTATTAATTTTTTTTGGTATTTAATAATGTATGTTGTCTTTTTAAAAAATATTTTTATTGGTTTTGAGAGAGGGAGGAAGGATGAGGGAGAGAAACATCCATGTGAGAGCAGAACATGATGGTAATGTGTGTAGTTTTTTAATACAAATAACTTGGCAACAAAATATGAAGCAGTTCCTTCATACGAAGTACTAGTGTCTCCGTTATTGAAAGGTAGATGGTCCCTCTGCTTGTATTTTACCAAAAATAAATAAATAAATGCAACAAATTATTGTCTACCTTGTTTTGATTATGGAATGATAATTATCCAATTTTGAATATTAAGGTAGTCATAAAGAATATTGTTTTTCAAAGCCTATTTGGACTTTGAGTCTAAGTAATCACAGTTCTCTTTATTGTGTTTATATAAGTACACATAAGGATAATACTGAGATCTCATTCCTTTTTAAGATAGAAATTATAGTACCACAAAGCTCAGTTCTCATATTGATTTTGTGAGCATTTTTTAAAATATATTTTATTGTTTTTTTTACAGAGAGGGAGAGGGATAGAGAGTTAGAAACACAAATGAGAGAGAAACATCAATCAGCTGCCTCCTGCACACCTCCTCCTGGGGATGTGCCCGCAACCAAGGTACATGCCCTTGACTGGAATCGAACCTGGGACCCTTCAGTCCGCAGGCCGACGCTCTATCCACTGAACCAAATCGGTTAGGGCGTGGGCATGTTTTTAATGTAGCATAATAGGGTTTGCCAGAGCCTGTGCTCCAGGCCATACCAGAAAAGGTGAGTAGGACTACCTCTTGGCATTTCAATGTAAGAATTCCTTACTAAGTCACCACAGGCACTATAAATTTAGGAAACTAACAACAAATATCCTGTCTCTTATGAAGATGTTAGCATGGGGGAACTATCAGTCAAAATAGCAGCTTTATGCTTAAGAGAGTGGGGAATACAGAAAACTGTTTATCAATCCCTGGGAGACACAAAATGACTGAAGTCAGAAAATGCTGGGATACACCACTCGGGAAATTGTGTGGTGAGCAGCCAGGAAACTCGAAGGTTCTGGGTAGCCAAAATCAACAGGGAAGGCTTTAGGGAGGATTTTAGATTTGAGACAAGCCATATTTTGAGAAGAGAAAAAAAGCATTCCAACTAATGAATGTAGAGAAACAATAATTCTTTAGTTAAAAACAAAATTTTAAATGAGCAGAAGTCAGCAAATAGTCTTGGAATGATTCTGATCCTTGTAGCTTATGTAATAAGCTTTCAAAAAAGAATAGCTATTTATAAGAGTAGTCAAATTACAAATCTAAAATTTCTATCATATTTTGTTGCAGAAAGAATTTAGGGCCTCTTTCATGAAAACATGATGTTTAAGATGGAGTAGTTGAAAAAACAAATAGAATTAAATAGCATGATTCCATTAAGAAAGAACCTGTAACATAAGGACACTAAACTGGCTACTGTATGATTAATTATTAGTACTAGTCTACAGTAATTTTTGCATTGAAATTTTTTCTACAACATGCATGTCCTATTTAAAAGCAAGGGATCCCTAGCTGGTTTGGCCCAGTAGATAGAGCATTGGCCTGTGGGCTGAAAGGTCCCGGGTTCAAGTCCAGTCAAGGGCATATGCCCGGGTTGCAGGCTCTATCCCCAGTAGGGGGCATGCAGAAGGCAGTCAATCAATGATTCTCTCTCATCATTGATGTTTCTATCTCTCCCTTTCCCTACCTCTCTGAAATCAAGAAAAATATATTTTAAAAAATCAAGGGAAAAATATGAGTGATTTAATAGCAACAACTATTCTGATACTGAGCCCATAGGGAAATTCCTCCTTGTTCCTCTACATACGATAAACAACATCCTTAACATCTCTAGAATAAATCCAAGTTCTAAAATCCGTTCCTGAGTGGTGGGCTATGACAAAATGCTGTCCCAAAATTCCATCTAGATGCACAGCTAGGCTCCTGCTGGTCTGGCTTAAACTAGGGACTGACTTTAGCTTGAAGAAAAGATAGATTATATATATACACTGGTGGGGGGTGGGGGTCCACCACACCGTTTGAACCACTCTCCTTTGAGTCATGTTTTTCACACTCGTTGCTGTTTTCACCTTCATTTTATTTTATTGTGTATCGTTTGTGGTTGTGTAAGCTGTACCAAGAGCTTTTTTTAAAAAATCATTTTTATTTGTATTCAATTATTTTATTTTCAGTATTATTTTGTACTAGAAGCCTAGTGCACAAAATTTGTGCACTTGTGGGGAGGGGGGGTGCCTCAGCCTGGCCTATGCCCTCTCGCAGTCCAGGACCCTTCGGGGGATGTCCACCTGCTGGCTTATGTTCACTCCCCAGGGAGTGGGGTCCTTAGCGCTGCTGAGAGCACTGCTGTGGAGGTGGGAGAGGTTCCTGCCACTGCTGCTGTGCTTTGACAGCCATGAGGCCAGCTTCTGGCTGAGTGGCGCTCCCCCTGTGGGAGCACACTGATCACCAGGGGGAAGCTCCTGCATTGAGCATCTGCCCTCTGGTGATCAATGTGCATCATAGCGACCAGTCATTCCACTGTTCAATTTGCATATTAGCCTTTTATTATATAGATTATATAGGATTAGAGGCCCGGTGCATGACATTTGTGCACATGGGGTGTGTGTCTCTCAGTCCAGCCTGCACCCTCTCCAATCTGGGACCCCTTGAGAAATGTCTGACTGCCCATTTAGGCCTGATCCCATTGGGATCGGACCTAAATGGGCAGTCAGACATCCCTCTCACAATCCAGGGCTGCTGGCTTCCAACCTCTCACCTGCCTGCCTGCCTTATTGCCCCTAACCACTCCCCTGCCAGCTGATCAAAGCCTAACTGCTCCCCTGCTGGCCCACTTGCTCCCAACTGCCCTCCCCTGCCAGCCTGGTCATCCCAACTGCCTTCCCCTGCTGATCTGGTTGCTCCTAACTGCCCTCCCCTGCAGGCCTGGTCACCCCCAACTGCCCTTCCCTGCTGGTCCACTTGCCCCCAACTGCCATCCCCTGCCAGCCTGGTCATCCCCAACTGCCTTCCCCTGCTGATCTGGTCACTCCTAACTGCCCTCCCCTGCTGGCCCACTTGCCCCTAACTTTCCTCCCACACTGGCCCAGTTGCCCCTGACTGCCCTTTCCTGCCGACCCAATTGCCCCTAACTGCTCTGCCTTGCAGGCATGGTCCTCCCTAACTGCCTTCCTTTGCAGGCTGGTTGCCCCTAATTGTCTTCCCCTGCAGGCCTGGTCGCCCCCAACTGCCCTTCCCTGCAGGGCTGGTCCCCCCCCAGCTGCCCTCCCCTGCTAGCCTGCTGGCCCACAACTGCTCTTCCCTGCTGGCCATCTTTTGTCCACATGGAGGCGGCCATCTTGTATGTTGGAGTGATGGTCAATTTGCATATTACTCTTTTATTAGATAGGATTGGGTAGGATTGGTTTCAGGTGTACAGCATAATGATTAATCATATATTTTACACAGTGTTTCCCTTTCAATATTTCCAGTATCCAACTGCCACTATGCATAAGTTAGTGCAGTATTATAGACCATATCCCTTCTGCTGTACTTTACATCCCTGTGACTATTTTGTAGCTACCAATCTGTACTTAATTGCTTCATTTCTTTCTCCCAGCCCTCCCTACCCTCCCCCCCACCCCCCACCCCCCAACCACCAGTTGGCTCTGTGTCTATGTGTCTGTTTCAACCAAGTGCTTTTTGTAAGGAGGTGAGATACTGGCCAAGGAGATCTACATTAAACGTCCTGGGGCATGTCTTCTATTTGTGCTCATGAAGCATGGAGCTATACAGTTTTGCACTCTTCAAAGCAGAGGAGAGGAGTAACATCCTCTTGTTAAAATGCAAGAGCCTGACGAAGATTTATGGCTAATTAGAGGCCAAAGGAATGATTAAAGAAGTTTCACATCTGCACCCAAAAGAGTAGTCAAGGCCTAGAATTCTATTCCATAGAGAAAGGCAGAATGAGTCAGCTCTCAATGTAGAACTGTAGACTGTAAGCAAAATAAATACTAAGAGGAATGCTAACAAAAATTATTTGGGTTTCAGGAAAGTTTAACTCTTAACTTGTTTTGGTACTTATTAAATTGAGGGTCAGTGATAAAACTGTATTATCTGCATATGAGCCTGCTCACCCTTCATTGTTGGGGTTAGGGGGAGGGGAGGAGATAACAGCCTCTTGCAAAATTGGCACTAAGTCAATAAGCAAGTTTTAACAAGAGGGTGGGTGGGGCCAAATACATTACTATTTAACCCCTCTCATCCTCCCCCAAAATTTAAAACTATAATTCTGTGTTTAATTCATGCACATTTGCCAATAACTAATTATTGTTCAGAGACAAAGGCTAAGGAAACATTAATGAAAACCATAAGCCATTTTACATTACTCGCAACAGGGACTGAAAAATCACTGAATTTAGGTGTAAACTTTACACCAAGAGATCATGTATGTTGACCAAACTAATAAAATAATGACATCCAAAATACTAAGGAATTTCCTTTTAAGTGAAACATTCATTGCAGGTGGCCCCAAAGTTAACCTAGTTAATGAAGAGAAGAGGACAGATGCACAGAAAAAGAGAAGGAGAAAACCCCATCAGAGAGAGTCAAAAGCCACAGGTAGAGGCTGAGCATAGCTGGTCAGAAGTGAGTGCTGCTTCAAGGTTCAGAAATACTGTGAAGCCTGGCCAGTGTGGCTCACTGGTTGAGCCTCAGCACGTCAACCAGGAGGTCAAGGTTCAATTCCTGATCAGGGCACATGCCCGGCTGCAGGCTCAATCCTCAGTAGGGGGCGTGCGGAAGGCAGCAGGATCAATGATTCTCTTTCATCATTGATGTTTCTATCTCCTCCTTTCCTCTCTGAAATCAATAAATATATATATATTTTTTAAGTTTTCTAAAAAGCATTTCCGCATTGCTTTTTGTCCCCTCCAATACAAAAGTAGCCTCAAAATGTTCCCAAACCACAAAAAAAGGACTTAAACAGTGCCATTCGCCACCCACTTTATTCAGACGCTTGAATGTACCTCTCCCCCCACAGGGCTAGAGGTCTATTCAGTACATTTCATTCTTCACAGTAAAGAAAAACCACATTATTTCCCAAATCTGAGAACAAGGGAATATTTTAAGACATCTTTCTTTTGCAGCAGAGACAACAGCTCAGCCAATCGCAATGCCTCACCCACAAAATGCCAATTTCCTACCTCTGCCTTTTTTTCTCCATTTCTTTTAAAGATCCGTACGATTTGAAATCTCATTTTAAGAGCAATCTAGTGACCCACATGGGTCAATTTATATAAAACTAAAAATAAATAATGAGGTTCTTAAACAGGACGACTTTCTCTAAAGAGGTTAACAGATGGCTAGACCAGGCTGTGGGTGAAAGGAGAGAGCATGAGGTACTGCAGACAGTCGGGTTACCTCCTCCCTCCCCTGAAATCTCCTCAAGGTGCAGACAGTTCAGTAATATCACAAGGCCTCAGCTTGCACATGCCTGAGGTGAAAGACCTGGGCAGTGAGCCACACGCCAAGATGCTAGTTACACACTTGGCTTTTAATAGACTGAAACAAAGACCACGTGGCCCAACCTGAATGAGAACATGAGACTAGAGGGTTCATTAAAATAAGTTTGACACTAAATGTGGACTCCTCAACCAGGAGCTATTGTGCAGAGAAGCCACGAGAGGCTGGGTCAGTGCTCAAACTGTAGCGAAAGAATGGACCTTCTTCCTCCCAATGTAAACAGTAAAGGAGGAGTGGTCGGTAAGAGTTCCCTACCCTCCTAAGCAAGAAGCAGGGGCACAGAAAGATTTCTAATTTAACCTGGGAACCAGGAGGCAAACCAAAATCAATTTAAACAGGCCTCGTAAGAGAGAAAACTCTGTTGGGAGGTCTTATAAAAACCACACAAAACATTCACAGATGGACAAAGAGAGGAAACAGGGCAATGGCCTTTGGACTTCAGGGGAAAGTCCATCAGGATGCTTTGAGATTCTCAGCTGAGAGAGAGTTCAACCTCCATCCACCGATGGCACCAGACATATCCCAAAAGGAGTCTCCATGCGAGTCCATCTCCTCCCTCACAACTCTTAGCTACGAGGGGCGCCCACACATCCTCTATCCCCCTGGCCAACTGCAGCTGGACCCTCGCTCCCTTCGCTCTCCCCTCCGGCAGCAGCTCCTGGGTCTTCACCGCCAGGCACGATTCAAGAGCTTCACCTGTGCCAGTCTCTTCGTGATCATGGTGGCAAACACCAGGCCAAAGAGGACACTGCTGATTAACACGTAGTCATAGTCATCCTTCAGGACATCAAACTGTTTGGACGGGTAGACTCGAGTTTGGTAAATGTCTAGGCCATAGGCCACAACCTGGAAGGTAGAGGGAAGGAAAAATGGGTAAGAAAGGCAGCCAGTGATCCACACAACCTCAAACTCGGGTAGGGAAGGAAATGGAACTCTCAGCTGTGTCCCCAAGGGTTGTCACAGCTGGGTGGCTGTGGGCTTTACTCACCAAACAAGTGGACTCCAGGCCTGAGGGAGCTGTGTAAATACCTCGCATTCGAGAAACTGTCTGGTTATAGTTGATGAATCGCTCTGCGTGGATCTGTACATCTGGAGAATACGGGATTAGGTTCTCCTCTCTGCAAAACATCAGTCGGGACGGCATTCAAACTACCGTAAGGCGATCCCCTGGCTGCCCTTTCAGAGTCCTGGGAGCTTTCCAGGCCACATATCTAGCCTCACATCTTCCTTCAAAGTCTACTAGGGAGTTAAAAATTTAGCAGCTAACTGTTAGGAAGGCTGTAAGAAAGCAAGCTGCAGACTAAGCCTGAGATCTGGATTCCTACCTTGTTCTAAATCTAAAAACAAATAACACATGGACAACAGCACTCACACCAGGGGAGGTAAGTCGAGACCATTTTAAAGCCAAAACACTGAGCCACTGGGTCAATTCCTGCCCTTCGACCCAGAGTGCCTGTCTACACTCCTCTGGAAAACGCTGTTATCACCCATGTCTTTGCCCCAGCTTTATCCTCCCCTTTTACCCCATATAGTCTCACTCTTATTCTCTCTTCACTCTAAACCACACCCCTCTTTCCTTTCCTCTTTGTGCAAAATCAGATCTACTGTGCCTTCTGCTGCCGAATTTCTCAGACCCCTAAGGGAAAAGAATTCAGGATGGGTGCGAGAAAATATGCAGAAACATGGCTGGAATTATTCAAATACACACTCACAGTGGCAAGCTATTGTATTCCCTACAAGAACCAGCCCCCATTTCCTCCCTGACCTCATTTCTGTCTCCCCACCACCAGCTGCTCTAGCCCCGCTGGCCTCCCACCCCCCCTCTAACTCACTGACATGATCTTAGGGCGTTGTCACTGGCTCTTCCCTCTGCCTGAAAAGTGCCCCCAGGCCTCCATAAAGCTAGCTTCTTTCCTCCTTCTGGTCTTCAATCAAGTCACCGTTTCAGAGGGGCTTCCCCCGGCCACGCTTGCCAAAGTTCAACTACCCCTGACCCTGCACAGCCCCAACCCCTTCCTGCCTTCCTCGTCCTCAGCGTTTATGAATAGCTAACATTTCATCTTATTTACTGTCCATCTCCCCAACTAGAACATAAACTCCATGAGGGCAGATGTTTCTCAGACTTGTTCACCACTACACCCCCAGGTCCCAGCACAGCAGGCCCGCATGTACCAGACTGAGGACCAAAGCTGACCTACAGGTTAAGTTCCTTACGGTCAGAGCCTTCACACTGCCCACAGGGGTCTCACCTGCTTTGTTCTGTTGGGATCTCAGGACGGCGGGGATCCAGCAAGGCCTTAGGGAGGGAAAGAATGGCTCCGGAAGGTAATCCAACTGCACAGGAAGAAGTCAAAGTGTATGTTCACACCAATCAACCCAGATTAGGGCTAGCTACGAAAATGTCACTATCACAGAAATTTAATATTGAGTTAAAAAAAAGGGGGGGGGGGTCAATGAGGCTCCTAAATGGCCAAAAATCGTAATTTAATAACACGCATGTGTCTGAATGTAGGTTCCCACTTTTGAAAATAGTGGTTTCCTCACATATCCTGAGACATCAGGAAATAAAGTTCTAGAATCAGAAACGGGTAATGATGAGAGAAATGAGCTCGGAAAGCCACTCAGATCTCCCCACCCCTCCTTTCCCTCCAATGCTACCTGCCCCGACCGATGAGTCTCCTTCCCATGAGTCAAACAGCTACGCGCAGTAGCAAGGCTAGGAGGACACAGGACATGAGAGCTGTTCGATTCAGAAACTGCCAAAAGGGCTGTCCTCCTCCTACTTGAGAATAACAGAGTAGTACCAAGTGCCTGATAAGCTCTGAGTCCCAAATGTCTTTGGTAAAATCAACTAGATAGAGCAGCTTACTAACCATCGCTAACCAGAGCTTGAACTACATAAGGATGAGACCAAACCATGCCAGAGTCTGCAATCAGCACAGGCCATCTGTTAGGAATGACATCAGGGCTCAACTTTTTGAGCGAAGTAAAAATGCAGACAACATGGTTCATCAGAAAAGAGAATTAAAATGTATCATCTTTTATGGACGGCAGAGCCAGATGAAGAACTTTTCCTGCTGAAATAAAGCCCTCCTCGCAAACCATCCCTTTGCCTTTCAGTGCGGCTGCCTAAGAGACCCAGTCACCCCAGAGACACCCCACCCCCCGCACGGGTCACTCACTAAGCAGGTGTCGGCTGGTGATGCCCCGCTCCGTGATGGTGGCTTCCATGGCACTGATGGAGGAGGGGAAGATGTAGGACTGCTGGAGGACCTGGGGCAGCTGGGGACGGTCCAGGGAGCTGAAGGCGGTGGCATTGTACTGCTCGGTGCCCTCGTACAGCTCCAGCACGGTCAGCTCGTTGCGCCGAGCCTTGGTGTTCCAGTACTGGTACTGCAGAGGGAAGAGCGGGCAGCAGGGGGCTCAGCTGCTAGTCCATCTGGGCGGGGAATTACTTGGGAAGCCACCTTTCTGATTGGCTACATGCCCACTAAGGAAAGAAACCCCAGCACCCGTTTTCTTCCTTGCTACCAAGTTTACTAGATTTTAGAGTAGTTGTCTCTAGGCTACCCAGAGTTCACCACAAGAAACAAAGAATCCTCCAGATTCTTGGAAATCGAAGGACAGAAGCTAACACCTGAATGCTTACTATGGGCGAGATGCTGTTTTAAGCTAGACGAGAGGTGACTGTTATCCCTATCTCACAAACGATGCAGCACTGTCCCTGATGGCGACACGAGCTCATCTGTGAGTCTTACCACCACCCAGTTCTCCGAGTGCACGATGTGGACGGGGCCCTTGGCCTTCCTCTGCACGGAGGAGTGAACGATGCGCCCAGTGACACCGTCCACGAGGAAGATGCCGATGAAGGTGCGCTCGTGGTGTCCATCTGTGCTCTCGGTCACCACGGCCAACAGGTTGGGGTTCAGGCTCTGGGGAGGAGAGAAAAGCTCCTCAGAACCACAGTGGGACTTCATGGGCTCCACGCCACGGTGAGCCCTGGAGGGAGGCAAACCTGGAGTTCACTCAGCTGGGAGAGGAATCAGGTTTCCTGGTTAGAAGAGCTTCCTGTTTAGAGTCTGTCGTCGCTGCACTCGTCTAGTGTCTGCTGAGTGCCATGCCGTGTGCTTTGCCTACTCATTTCACTGAATCCATAAACAACCTTGCAAAGTAGCTACTATTATTACCCACTTTTCAAGATGCACTGTCTTACGGGAGTTAAGCAACCTGCTCAAGTCGCAGACAT
>PVJC01051199.1:0-11544 GCA_004026665.1 Murina feae | reverse complement strand
AATTAAAACAATAATAAGTACACAATGATTAGTCCAAATAACCTATGAATATGAATATGTATTAATAATATATTTTAACATCTTTAGTTTCATGAGCCTTTGGAAAGGGCAAACAGTTTGTGTGGACACTAATAGGGCTGTGCCTCTTTTCTTAGTTGATTTTTGTCATAGCAGAGGGACTCACTCATGTTTTTAGCATCATACACAACTGAAATATCACCTATTTTTATTGGATTACCACTAACTAAAGCATAATTTTTACTCTTCTCATTGAAGAGTAAAATAAGATTATATGCCTCTAATTTAGACTCTAGTACAACTGTCAAATTTTAGTTTCAGTAACTGCATTTTAATGAGAGCTCTAATTTATCATCATTAGGATGGTGAAAGCAATAACAGTCTACTTAAACATTCTGTGACCAACAGATATTTTAAATGAAAAAGTTGTTCAATAATAAGAATTTCTCTTTTCAACCAATAGCTATGATGATACTTTAAATCTAGCCAGTGTCTGAGTTGATGGGAAGGATTTTCTGATGTGATAGACTACTGAATTCCACCTGATTTCAAGTAACTTAAGATCCTCTAGAGGCCATAAAAAATCTAAAATCCAGGATCTAAAAAAATTTTAAGAAAGTAATACAGCCCTAGCTGCTTTGGCTCAGTGGATAGAGAGTCAGCCCGAGGACGGAGGGCATGCACCTTGGTTGAAGGCTTGATCCTCTGCTCTGGTCAGGGCACATGCAAGAGGCAACCAATCAATGTGAGATATGTCTCTCTGTCTCTCCCCACCTTTCCACTCTCTAAAAATCAATGGAAAAATGTACTCAGGTGAGAGTTTTTTTAGAAAAAGAAACACACATAGTATTTTGAGAACTATTAAAAGAACCTAGATCCAGCACAGCTTCAGAATTAGGCATCAGTAATTGGATAAGGTTTTGTATGCTCCTCATTGTCATAATAAATTGGTAATAAAGAATAATAGACTCACTTGAAAAATTTTATTTCTCCCACTTGCATGAGTATTAGAAACAGAAATGAACATGATTCTTTGCATGACATCTTCATAGCTGACATTTTAACTGAACAGATAAGTTCATAAGTAGTTTGGGTGCTAACATATGGTGACATTTCTAATTATAGGTCCCCACAGTACAGTAGAACTTCAGATTTAAAAAAAATTGCTAACACAAAACAAAGCTCAGTTAATGTCCATGTTTTATAATGTCTGAAAGAAGTTGCAAATTAGTTGAAAGTGTATAACTAAAGGAAAATAATTTATTGCCTTAGATAATAAAAATTGTTATATTAAGAAAAAGAAAGGCATATGTATTATGAAAGAAATTTGCTGTCTTTCAAAGCCTTATACAGGCTCTGCTTAGCTCTCAGATGAAATTAGTATGTCCTAGGAGAAATCAATAGGGCAGATTACATCTGGATTGAAAACCCTGGGAAGACAATTTTTATCTTGGAATCTAGTTTGTATGGAGCGGTGTAGCTGTGTACCCAACCCCAAAGAGAGGCTTATTCAGGAAGTCAGCCACTGGTATAAGAATCTGGAGAGAATTTAATTCCGATTTTCTAATGGAAATTTCGATTTTTAGTGTGTATTTCCATATTTGTGTGTGTATGTATGTGTGTAAACTTTTCAAGAACAATGAGGAGGAACTTTGTAAACTTGAATGATGAGCTAGTTTTATTCATCTTTACAGGGAACATCATTGCCACATTCATTAGCCCAAATCCTGCCTCTGAAATTTTCAGAGAAGTCTTCAGATTCAGTTACGTGTTGCTATTTCCATTTCATTTGGAAGTTAAAATTTCTGGTTTCAGTGCTCAAAGTTAAGTTTTAAGCATTTATTTAATTTGCAGTTTCTAGATGAGGCTCTGGCCTGATTGCCAGGATGATATGGCTTTGATTTCCCAAGTCCCACATCTAGGGAGCTCTGGTATGATTTTAGATACAGGTCTCTGAGAAGATACTGATTTATAAAGTAAAAAAATAAAATGAGAGGAATGATGAGAGTAGGGGACAAAATGGTTGGGTAGGGCAAATAGACCAAGAAATAAGTGAGTCAGAAACAAGTGAAGAAAAGAAAGGGATAGGAAAGACAAAGTATGAAGAAGGATGTTGTTTGCAATGTTTTAAATTAGATCTATATTACACTCTTTAAAGACCAAGGCTAATTTCCCAAAGTATTGGTAAGGAACCACTCAAACTACTCAAATATATCAGTTTGTAATTATCATTTTTAATAACCCCAGAGTATAAAAACTGGATTAAGAAAATAAAATTAGAGATTTTTTTTTGCATGGGTTCTTCTGATAATAATTAAAATGAGGTGTACCTATTTCCATTAGCTACTTTGACACCTATCATACAGAGCAAATGTCTTTGTTAGTTTTTCCTTTGAAGTACATTTTAGTTTGCATTTCCCTATGTCATATTTTGCTTTGATCTAATACCTATAGGTATAACTATTTGACATGCTGGTTTGAATTCTAATAGTTAATTAATAAAGTGAAAAAAAGATGAATGTTTAATTGATGCATACAATTTTATCAGAATTGTGGTTTTAAAATGATCAATTTTAATCAATATTTCCCTTGAGGTTCTCCCATGGAAAATTTCCTAATGAATTAACCTGTTGACATAATTTTTTCACCTAAAACATGCTGTAATAATTAGAGAAATAAGACTGGTTAGGATTAAGGTTTAACTTTTACATTGTCTTAAAATAAAATTGTTGAAAGATGGCAACCATTATTTGCCACCAAATTTCTCCACATATATACACTGGAAAAGGAAGTCTATGGTGTCTGTTAGCCAAGTTAGGCAGACATAGAAATATGTGCACAGTCAACTAAAAACATTTGTGTTGAAGCTTTGTTTTGGTTTATGTACAGTGGAATCAATTTCTACTGGCAATGCTAAATTTTTAGCATGAAACTGCCAAGGTAAGCCTAGCTTTACACACTATTGATTTTTTCTTCCCATACTTTATAATTTCTGAAATTTAGCTCTTTTTTTTTTTGAAGCAGAATTACAAAGTTTAGTTTTAACATCATGCCATTTATGGTTTACACCCTGATGGAGGTGTGGCCAGCCTGCAAATGGCCATCAACCCAGGCCAGCCTCACCCCTCAAGGGGGACCCCCACTTTGATCTGGGACCCCCTTCATGGCAGACTAGCCAGCCCCTACCTGTGCACCAGGCCTCTCTCTATACTAATAAAAGGTAATATGCTAATTAGACTGGACATCCTTCTGGACAAAGCCATGGTGGCAAACCAAGGCAGAGGCAGTTAGGGGTGATCAGGCCAACAGGAAAAAGCAAGTTAGGGGGATGAGGCTGGCAGGGAAAGCAGTAAGGGGGAATCAGGTCGGCAGGCAGGTGAGTGGTTAGGAGCCAGCAGTCCTAGATTGTGAGAGGGATGCCCTGTGGGATTGGGCCTCACCTGGCAGTAATTTATGAAGTAAAGGAAATAAATTCCATATTAGAGAGGGAGCAGACCAGGCTAAGAGGGACACCCTCCTCCATACATGCATTTTATGCACTAAGTCTCTAGTATTTAATAATACTGTATTGTACACTTAAGATTTGCTAAGAGAGTAGATTTGAAAGGTACCTTTGTAAGATGATAGAAGATGTGTTAACTAACCTTATGGTGGTAATCATCTTGACATGTCATTTGATATATGTATATTATTTTTACACCTTCAACCTACATTGTGTTATATGTCAATTATATTTCAACTAGAAGCCTGGTGCAGGAATTCGTGCACAGGCAGGATCCAGCTGGTTCACCTGATGGGGGCTATTGGCAGTGGGCCAGCTGGGGCAAGGGGCCACCTATTAGTGTGGGGATGCTCACTCAGGGGCAGGGCCAGCTGGGGTGAGGAGCTTCAGGCATTCTGATCATTCTGATATGTACTCAATTTGCATATTATCCTTTTATTATATAGTACTAGGGGCCCAGTGCATGAAATTTGTGCACTGGGGGGGGGGTCCACAGCCCAGCCTGCCCCCTCTCACATATTGGGAGCCCTCAGGGGGTGTCCTACTGAAGGCTTAGGCCTGCTCCCTGCTCCCCTTGGGGAGCATGCCTAAGCTGCAGTCTGGCCTCGCTTTGTGGGAGGCAACCAGGCTAATCAGGGGAAGCCACCAGCTCCATCACCCCACTGGTGCAGCCACTGCCAGTCACAGCAGCCACCAAGGTGTTTTCATCAACATGAACTCCAGTCCCTTCACCACAAAGAAATGACAACTTTCTTTAGGCATTTTCAAGATGTGTCTTTCATGGACTATGACATTTCTTTCTTTCTGTTTTTTTTTTTTTTTTTTTTATCCTCACCTGAGGATATGTTTCCATTGATTTTTAGAAAATGTGGAAGAGAAAGGAAAGACAGAGAGAAACATCAAAGTTAGTGGAACACTTTGATTGGTTGCCTCCTGCATGACCCCTGACCTGGGCCCTGGTTAGGGAGGAGCCTGCAACCTAGGTACATGCCCTTGGTCAGAATTGAACCCACAACCTCCAGTCATCAGGCCCAGGCATTATGCACTGAGCCAAACCGCCTAGGGCAGTGGACCTTCATTTTTTGCTCCAGAAGTGTGGTGGGAAAACCCTAGATCGCCTTTTTGGATTCTTATTATCCAAGTTACTAAGAATATTACCAGTGGCATACAGGGAGCTTAGCCAATGAGTGGTCAGAAAAGGTGTTTCTAGTTCACGCCAATCACCGGGTCCACCCCTGCCCCTCCAATCCCAACTCCACCTCTGCAATCACTGGCTCTGACCCTGCCCAGGCCTGCAGTCTCTGCCTGAAGCTGCAGGCCAGGGCAGAAGACCCCCCCAAGCCCCTCTGATCGCCAGCTTCACAGAGCCCAGGCCTCTGTGATCATCAGATCTGATCCTGCCCCCTGCCATCGCCAACTCTGCCCTTGTCTCACTGGCAGCCTCTGGCCAAGGCTACAGGCCTGGACAGAGGACCCTCAGACCCCTGCTTTGCTGGCTCCACCAGTGCCCAGACACCTGAGATCACAGGCTCTGCCCCTGCCCCTCTGATTGCTGGCTCTGCAGAGCCCAGACCCCTGCGATCTCCAGCCTTGCCCCTTCCCAGGCCTGAGGCCTCTGGCCCAGGCCTTATGCTTGGGTAGAGCACCCTCATACCCCTCTGATCACTGGCTCTGCCCCTGCCCCCTCCCATCACAGGCTCCACCCTTGCCCATGCCTGAGGCCTCTGGTGAAGGCCTCTGGCCTGGGCAGGGCACCCCCAGTCCCCTCTGATTGTCTGTTCCATCCGTCAGGCCCCCCAGCTCCCCTGTCACCTGCCTGGCTAACAGGCCTGACCACTTCAGTGGTGGGGCTGAGCCGGACTGGGCGCCACCATCTTGTGGCTATGGGGTTGGCCATCTTTGTGATGGAGTGACACCTAATTTGCATATTACTCTTTTATAGATAGGATAAAGCTGGAGACAAATTAAAATAGGAAATAAGCTGTCTTTAAAAGGTTTGATAGAGCAACATAGATATTACTGCTCTATATAGAGGGTCAAAACTCAAAGGACACATAAAACATAGCATTGTACAGGAGCATTTGTTATACATGAGCTTTAAAAACACTTGAGTCAGCCCAGCTGATTTGGCTCAGTGGATTGAGCATCAGTCTGTGAACTGAAGGGTCCCAGGTTCAATTCTGATCAAGGGAACATTTCTGGGTTCCAGGCTTGATCCCCAGTGGGGGAATGTGCAGGAGACAGCCGCTGATTCTCTCTCATCATTGATGTTTCTAGCACTCTATCCCTCTCCCTCTTTGAAGTCAATAAAAATATTTTTTTTAATATAATAAAAATTATTTGAGTAAGAGGACAAAGATATTTATGCAGTTGTTTAGTTCATAGGTAATTTCTCCTCTAAGGTTTATATAAGGTTGGAAAATTACAGAGTGCCAGATAGATTTGCCTTTTTTGAAGAGATGAAAACTCTGTGATATCAAAATTCAAACTTTAGAAGGAGTAAAGAAAAAGGGTTATCAAGAAAAAATGAAGGTAAAAATGGTCCATGAGATCCAAGAGCTAGGCAGGAATTAGTTGGTACAGTCCCTTTTGGACCATGATAAGGAGTTTGTATTTGGTTTCAACTGTGATAAAAAGCTATTTGTGGATTTTAGGCAAAGCACAGACTTAATTTGGTTTATGCTTCATAGATCACTGGGCTACGCTATGGAGAATGGATCTCAGGAAGGCAAAGCAAAAAAAGTTAAACAAGTTAGGCGGTACCTGGAATAAGTAGCCCAGCAAGAAGATGATAGTGATTTGGCCTAGCAGTTCAGTTATAGGAAAATGAACAGATTCCTGTGCCATTTTGAAGGCAGATTCTATAGTGAAGAAACAACAAAACTAGAGGTAACTCCTTGCCTGGCTTCAGCAACTTGGAGTATGGCTTTATCATACTCTAGGAGAAATAGATGTGGTTAGAGGGGTCATTGGTTTTGGTTTTGTTTAGTTGCTATGTGGCCTGTGGAGATGCCCTTTAGAGATCCATATATAAATGTCAGTCAATGGGTAGACAGTGATAATGTGAAATAATAAATATGAATGCTGCTAAAAAGGTTCTCAGATAAAAGTATACCTATCTCTACTCTCTGCATGGACTCTCCAGATTATTTTAATAAAAAGCAGAGCAGTAAATGTAATAGATGTGGATAGTCATGTTTGAACACATTTTTAGACATGTGTACTTAAAAATTTTCCTAAACTTAACAGAGGAATATTGGACCATCCACCTGCTGTTTATTACTTGTAGAGTATTGTTAATTATTTTATCTTTAAAGTAACTGTTTATATATAATTTATTCCAAAATAATATATTCAATTCTTTTGTTATACTCAAAAATTTCTTTGGGTATTACTGAGAATAAGTAAGTGTCTCTTCAGCACTATCCCATACAAAGTAGTTTTATTATCTAATCTAATAAAAGACTAATATGCAAATTAACCATCACTCCAAGACACCTAAGCCACACCCACCAGCCAATCCACGACCCCAGCCAATCAGAGTGGCTGTAAGCAAATTAACCAAGCCAAGATGGTAGCCAGCAGCCAAGGAGCTAAAGAAAACAGGAAGTTTCCATTGCATCAGCAAAGGAGTTGAAACTGCCTGACTAGGCCGGCCAGGCCTCTGCTCAAGGCAACAATGTTTCAATTATAGAAGATAAATAAACCCTAGAAACCTGATTTCAACCAGCTCTCTGGGATGTTGGGTCAGTGGGAGCTGTGGGCAGCCTGAAAATGGCCCTCAGCCCCTCACTCCTGGCTGGCAGGCACCCCAGTAGGGACCTGAACCCTGAAGGGACTGTGGGCAGCATGAAAATGGCTCTCAGCCCCTCAACCAGGCTAGTCACACCCCCATGGGGTGAGGGTTCCCACTGGGGGTCTTGGCCAGCCTGCAAACAGTCATCAACTCCTCACCCAGGCTGGCCAGGCATGCCAGCAGGTGGACATCCCCAGAGGGGTCCCAAACTGCGAGAGGGAACAGGCCAGGCTGAGGGAACCCCCTGAGTGCACAAATCTTTGTGCACCAGGCCCCTAGTATAAATATAAATACAAATAAAAATATAAATAACTATAAGTAATAATGCATATAGAAAATTAAATGTCTTTGTTTCTAAAAAAGTATATATGTAAAACATGAATTTTTTATGTAGCATATATATAATATATAAAGAATTCAATATATATCAATTACACCATAGCAATTTCTGACCACCCCTTGCCTTCTCTCTCTCCCCATCAACAATCCCTGAGTCCTATTATATATTCTCAGCCAATCAATTTTTTCTGGGATTTTCTGAGTTAAATGTATTTTGCAATGAACTCAGTTTATTCTATTATGGCCTCTCCTTTTGCCAATTATTTATGTTCTGGCAAATAGTTTTGATCCATAAAACTTGATAACAATGATAGTGCTTGACCTACCACAAAGAGATTAACACTGTAATTGTTAAAATGCTAGTCTCCTGGTAACTTGAAATACCTTCAAGAAATGGGCGAGTATGGAGAGGAAAATATCAGTAGGCAGTAAAGGACTGGTAGAAGTTCTCTGATGTTACAGTATTTCATTCATATCACTGCATCCTGAAAGAATTCCCCTACCATTACATGAACTATAGCTGGGAGAATATCTAATCAGGCTAGACAAAAGTCCATCATTTAGGGATTATACACCACACAGAGCTCGGTTGATTAGTGATATCATTTCATGGGACACTGCCTTATACAAAATGGAGTGTTTACTTGAACACATACCTTCTGAACTGAGTGAACACTACGTAAACCCAAAGTAAGCAGCCCTGGTAAGCATAGAATAGGCCTGGAAAAATCCTGCTATATGAGCAGCATGACTCATGTGAAGTAAATTCATGCAGAATAATGTGTTATAGCAGTAGCACTCAACTCACTTTTTTCCATCATGACACAGCAGTTGAATGGTATTTACTTAAGTAACAATTTGTGGTGTGAAATCCCCAAAGTCCCAGCTGAAACTCTCTCACATTTTTCCTACTCAAGAAAACATATACAAGAATGCAAGTACATGGCACTAAAAATATACAGATACTCTTATCATGGCTATAATTTGTATTAAAACATGTATATCACTCACAAACTTTGATTTTTTGTTATTAATAATTAATTGCACTGCACACATCTCAGAGTTAATGGCTGTATTGATGAGTGCTTCTGAGATTCTAAATATAGTAAATCCAAACATTTTAACGATCCATGTGTGACATCTCTACCCAGAGTTAAGACAACTCTAAGACGAACATTCCACAGTTCACTCTTGGGATGCAGTTTTTTATTGTAAAATTTGGCAGCTTTACTTTAATGTAGTTTAGACTGTATGTCATACTCAGAAAGGTTTTCTATTTTCCAAGGTTATAATTTTAGAAATAACTACAATTTTTTTCTACTATTTTTATGGTTTAACTAGAGGCCTGGTGCACGGGTAGGGTCCCTAGGCCTGGCAGGCAATCAGGGCTGATATGTGGGGTGACTGGCAGGGTGATTGGGCCCTCCCTCCCCCCGCTGGCACCTGCCTTGGTTGGCCTGGTATCATCTACTCACCAGCCCTATCCTTAACTGCCCACAGCTGCAGCCAATTGTTTTCCTTTCTGGGGCAACCAGTGGGCAACTGCGGTGGGGGGGGGGGTCAGCTGGCACCCACCTTGGCTGGCCTGGGGCCTGCATGCAACTCCTGTGTTAAGCATCTGCTCCCTGGTGGTCAGTGTGTGTCATAGCAACCAGTCGTTCTACCAGCCGTTCTGCTGTTTTTGGTCGATTTGCATATTAGACTTTTATTACATAGGGCTTTTTCATGTCAGTATTTGGAACCTCTGCTCTAATGAAGCTATGGAGAAACACTTTCACAGCTAGCTACTTTCCTTAAAATAGCCAGCTCAAAGACTTACCACATATTAAGTCTGGAACCAAGTGTTCACAGACTTTAGAGATCAGGATTTAGAACTAGAATATACCATAAAGATCATCTACTCTAATAAAAGTGTAATATTGAAATTGACCATTTCTCTGGGCCGCCTAAGCCACGCCCACCAGCCTATCAGAGCGGCTGGCCAGGGGGTGCTTGGCTACTCTCCGGTCCCTGCAAGGGGACCGGGGAGCAGGAAAGAGGCAGCAGGGGCTGGCGGCCTGCTTGGTGGCTCCCCAGGCCCCTTGTGGGGGGTTGGGGAGCAGGAAAGCAAGGTGGTGGGGGCCAAGGGGGCAGTGGCCTGCTTGGCGGCTCCCCTGGCCCCTTGTGGGGATCAGGGAACAGGAAAAGGCTGGCCTGACCATGAGACGGGGTTTTCCCAGCTTTCTGGTGGCTGGAGAAAGATGGGCAGTAGGCAAGCTTGGCAGGCAGGCAGCACCCAGCCCTGGCCACAGCTCAAAAAAGAGAACAACATGCAGGGGATGGCAGGAGTCTGAGAGATCAACACAGGGGGGTGCCTGTTCCAAGCCTCCATGGTGTGCCTGGGGGCAGGTCCCCAGCAGACAGACACACACAGGAGGACTGCTCTGAGCCTCAGATGCGGCTGGGGGCAGGTCCCCAGTGGCGACACACACACACACACACACACACACACAAGGCGCCTGGCAGACTGGGGCCATCGTAGAACACCCACTGAGGGGTTCCAGACTGTGAGAGGGGGCAGCTGGGCTGAGGGACTCCCACCCTCCCCCCGTGCATGAATTTTGTGCACCGGGCCCCTAGTCTAGTATAATGTCCTCATCTTCTATATGGAAAATGGTAGTGAATGTGAAGAGTGCTAAAGTAGTAAAATGTTTTACTCAAGGCCCCACAATGTCCGGTGTCAGAAGGAACATCTCCTTCCATGCTCATGAAGTTATTATTCACTTATTGCATGCATCCCTCTGCTTTACCACCACTTAATGAGCAAATCTTGATCTGGGCCTCACATGATTCTAGTTGGCCAAATTTATTGATCCTCTCGATTAATTTAAGAGGATAAAAAGTACTTCAAGTTTTCAACGCCTTTGGGGGAAATGGGAACCCAGTACATCCCACTTTTCAGATTGCACATATTTTCCTTCTTGCTCAGATTCAGAATATTTCAACTGATTATTTTGAAATATACGAGCGAGTTATAAAAATGTCTGATAATGTGAAACCAATCTGGTCTCTCCCTTGTAACAACATTCAGAAGAGGAAAGAGCTGAGAACCCATTCACTGCCTTCAGCAACATCACAGCATCCTAAAGGAGTGGCACATTTACAGTGTTATTCCCTAGTCTCACTGGATTACAGAGCCAGCAAAAGGATGCTTTCAAAGGCAATGGAGATTTAATGAGATGTAAAATGCAGAACTCAGTTTTCTATGACAGACATTCTCTAGTCTATTTTGTTCTCATGCATAAAGATAGGGATAACTATTGACTGCCTGGTCTATCTTAGGGAAGCCCATGAAAAGACTAGATCTGTTTCTTTGGGCAGAGACTAAAGATTCATGGAGCCATTTCTCTGACATATTTTCCTTTGGACTCACTATTTCAACTTGTAAAACTGCAAAGCGGCATGCTTATAATTCTTAAAGATTATTTTAAAGAAACCATATTGCCCTCCTCCACCTTTGTCACTTCTCAGTTGTGTCCCAAGTCGTTTTTTTTTTTTTTTAAATGACAATGGGTATAAATAGTAATCTAATTATAGTTAGAAGAGATTTACAGCTCTAATTACAACTGCTGTTAAATTTCAAAGGGACTGACATAAGCAATCAACACATCCCATACAAGAATCCATCTTGCTATTGTAAACGCTACCTGCCAATTGTTTGTCAGTTAAATGACATGCAACACTGCACACATTATCTCCAGAATTAGTGATGCTGACAGTTTTGCCATGTTTAATGTATGTAGATAGTATAATGCAAAGGCATGGAGCCTAAGAATTACTCAATTAGGAACTGCTACATTGTCAATATTGCATATTTCATCAAGTATGTTATCATCTCTTTCTCTCAATG
>PVJC01051198.1:0-11545 GCA_004026665.1 Murina feae | reverse complement strand
GGGGAGGTTAGTGAGAGGAAGGTGGGAAAGAGGGAGGGAGAGAATAGGAAATGGAGATATCTGTAATACTATCAGCAATAAAATATACATATAATTTTTTTTTTAAAGAAAACCTGGGGAGCTGCCTTTGGAGGTGAGTTGGCATAAAGCCGGTGGGCAGGTGAGGGCTCGGGAAACCTGTCAACATTCACTCACGTTCAGTGAAAGAAAGAAAGGCGGAGTGATTTTTAATTCTCAGATTGGGGTAGTGTTTAGTGAGGCTTGTGTTTGTATCGGTTACGTAGGCCCATGATTTTTGAAGTAATTTCTAGTTACAGTGAGGAGGAGGAATAAAGGTAAAAAACGCTCGAATTACTCAGAGCAGATAATTTTCCACCTATTATATTTTCAGACCGGCCAGACAGGCATAATGCACATATTTGCAAAACCTGTTGCAAACATTGTGACTTCTCTAAATCGAATTGTTGGATATGCCATTATTGGACAGCTATTGCATGCAGGAAATCCCATACAACCCCTGTTCAAATATAGACACTTCAAAAAAACCTCATTTAATATCCCATTATTACTGCCACAGTGTAATGATGCAGACCTTCGTTTTTACTTCTTTATTTTTTTATAGCATGTATATTTTTCCCTTTATTGATTAAGATATTACAAATGTGATTTTATCCCCCCAATGTCCCCTCATCCCCCCACTCCTGCCCTCATCCTCACCCCCTGTTGTTCACAACCATCACATGCATATATGCATGCACATAAGTCCTTTGGTTGATCTTTCCCCCTCACCCCCACCCTCCCCTACCTTCCCTCTGAGTTTTGAGCATCTGATCAATGTTTCTCTGTCTCTACATCAGTTTTTGCTCATCAGTTTATGTTGTTCATTATAATCCACAAATGAGTGAGAGCATGTGATATTTATCTTTCTCTGACTGACTTATTTCACTTAACATAATGCTCACCAGTTCCATCCATGCTGTTGCAAATGGTAGGAGTTCCTTCCTTTTTACAGCAGCATAGTATTCCATTGTGTAGATGTACCACAGTTTTCTAATCCATTCATCTGCTGATGGGCACTTTGGCTGTTTTGAAATCTCAGCTATGGTAAAAATTGTGCTGCTATGAACATAGGGGTGCATATATCCTTTCTGATTGGTGTTTCTGGTTTTTTGAGTTATATTCCTAGACGTGGGATCACTGGATCAAATGGAAGTTCCATTTTTAGTTTTTTGAGGAAACTCCATACTGTTCTCCACAGTGGCTGTACAGTTTGCATTGCCACCAGAAGTGAACAAGTGTTCCTTATTCTCTACATCCTCACCAGCATTTTTCATTTGTTGATTTGTTGATGATAGCCATTCTGAGTGGTGTGAGATGGTACCTCACTGACATTTTGATTTGCATCTCTCGGATGATTAGTGACTTTGAGCATGTTTTCATATGTCTCTCAGTCTTATTTATGTCCTCTTTCAAAAAGTGTCTATTTAGATCCGTTGCTCATTTTTTGATTGGGTTGTTTATCTCCCTTTTGTTAAGTTGTATGAGTAACCTGTAAGTGTTGGCCATTAAACCTTTGTCAGAGATATCATTGGCAAATATGTTTTCCCATACAGAGGTTTTTCTTGCTGTTTTGTTGATGGTTTCTTTTGCTGTGCAGAACTTTTTATTTTGATATAGCCCCATTTGTTTATTTTCCCTTTGGTTTCCATTGCCCTAAGAGCTGTGTCAGTGAAGAAATTGCTTCAGCATGTCTGAGATTTTGCTACCTGTGGATTTCTCTAATATTTTTATGGTTTCCCGTCTTACCTTTAAGTCTTTTATCCATTTTGAGTTTATTTTTGCATATGGTGTAAGTTGGTGGTCTAGTTTCATTTTTTTGCATGTGTCTGACCAGATTTCCCAGCACCATTTATTGAGAGACTGGCTTGGCTCCATTGTATCATCTTGCCTCCTTTGTCAAATATTAATTGAGCATATTGGTTTGAGTCGATTTCTGGGTTCTCTATTTTATTCCATTGGTCTATATGTCTGTTCTTGTGCCAATACCAGGCTGTTTTGAGGACAGTGGCTTTGTAATACAGCTTGATATCTGGTATTGAGATCCCTCCTACTTTGTTCTTCTTTCTCAGGATTGCAGCAGCTATTCAGATTTTTTTTTTATTCCAGATGAATTTCTGGAGAGTTCTTTCTAGATCTGTGAAATATGCTGTTGTTATTTTAATGGGGAATGCATCGAATCTATAGATTGCTTTGGGTAGTTTGGACATTTAGATGATGTTGATTCTACCAATCCATGAACACGGTATGTTCTTCCATCTGTTTATGTCTCCCTCTATCTTTTTTTCCAATGTTCTGTAGTTTTCCAAATACAGGTCTTTTACATCATTGGTTAAGTTTATTCCTAGGTATCTTAATTTTTTTGGTGCAATGGTAAATGGAATTTTTTTAAATTTCTCTTTCTGTAAGTTCACTATTGGCATATAAAAAATGCCATGGATTTCTTGGCATTAATTTTGTATCCTGCTACATTGCCAAATTCATTTATTAGGTCTAATAACTTTTTGATGGGATCTTTAGGGTTTTCTATGTACAGTATCATGTCATCTGCAAATAAGGACAGATTTACTTCTTCTTTTCCAATTTGGATGTCTTTTATTTCTTCTTCTTGTCTGATCGCTTTGGCTAGCACTTCCAGTACTATGTCAAATAGGAGTGGTGAAAGTGGACATGCCTGTCTTGTCCCTGTTCTTAAGAGAAATGGCTTTAGTTTTTGCCCATTTCATTTTTACTTCTTTATGTCACAAAATGGTAGTGAGCTCCTTGAGTTTTCTTTTGCCTCATGTATCCCAGGCTGAGTGCTAGAGGAGCCAGTGACTTGGAAAAACCAACAGGAACAGACATAAAAATCATCGTCATCTCCAAGAAAAGCCTCCTTTCCCTAGCCAAAGGACCACAGCAGGAGCAATCTAACAAGACAGTAGCCTTTGACAATTTCCCTACGAGCCACAGGAAAAACACAACCCCATCAGCAGAGGCAGCGAAGAGAGCCATGACATTCACCCTGCTGGCCATAACAAGAAACCACTCTCCCGCAAGTATCAGGGTGGTCTCAGAGAAGACCAAGTGGGAAGGTAGAAGTTTCTTACCTACCCACAATGCCATTGGAGGTGCTGTAGGAAACTTAAGAGTCTCATAAGACAAAATCCAAGTGTTAAACCAAATATAAGAAAATTTTGAACTGAATGAGAAAAGAAAATAAACCACCACAAGATGACATGGAGAGATGTAGGAATTAATCTGATGAAGATTTAAAGAAAGCTATTATAAAAAGCTTCAATGAGAAATTAAGAACCACTTGAAAACAACTGAAAAAGTAGAAAGTCTCAGCAAAGAAATAAAAGCTACAAAGAAGAACTAAACGGAAATTTTTGAACTGAAAAAAATATATTAGTGAAATAAATTTTAAAAACTCACTGGATGAGTTCGACAGTAGAATGGAGAATACAGAGGAAAGAATTAATGAAATAATAACAAAATACCTCACTTTAGGATCAAAACTTATGAGAGGCAGGAATATCAGTCTTAGACCTAAATCTACTAGGATGGGGTGAATTGACACCTCCCTTATTAGTGTATACTAGATCATTCTAAAATGGGAAAGTTTATTCTGAATACTGTATAGAGAATTAATACAGATGGAGAAGTCATAGAGTTGGAAATTAAATAAAGCTAGCAACAAAGCAGATATATTAAACAGCAACCAGTTTAAATGTGATAAATGGTGATCTCTACATTATAAATGCCCCTTTGTCTGTCAGCCTAGGGTTATTATCATTTCACCTGTTCTGGATTGATATGACAAACAACACCAGCTTGTGTTTATTTTGCCTTGGAAAATGGCAGATTTAAGACTCTATTCTGCCTTAGAGAATATACTATACATCTGTTTCTAATAGATAAAGAATAATCGAGTAGAATATGCTCAGGAACCCTGTGAAACTTCTCATTAGCATAAGGTGACCAGACATCCCGCTTTTGGCGGGACAGTCCCGATTTTTAACAGCTGTCCACGTCCCGCCGCATTTTAAAGAAGCCCTGATTACTCTTTGTAATATTTTAAGTAATAATAAAAAAGAAAAAGAAAAAAAAAAAAGACCCCTCCCTCCCCGGTCAATGGTGTACCACTTTAAATCTGGTCACCTTATTTAGCAGGCAAATATCTTAGTTACAAAAAAAAAAACAAAAACAAAACCCATGCATGCACACACACACACTCACACTCATATATAAAAATGTTTACTTTAGGGAAGATACACTTGACACATTGTCACTAAAAGAGCACAGGACCCAAAGCTTGGGCATTCCTACAAGAGATTGTATTTTAAGACTCAAGAGGCAATTCAGTGATGTTGTCATACACATACTCCTTATCCTTAGAATTTTCATAACCTATTTACTTTGTAATATTTCTCTGAATAGCTAGAGGAACCTCACTTTTTTGTGCCCTGAATGAGAATGAAGTTGTAACTGGATTTAATAATAGATGACATTGTCAGTCATCTAGGGTATAAATTAATCCTGTCAAATAGGCACATAATAGAAGCCACAGATTGAATGTTAAATTTTCTAACAGCTACATTAAAAAAAAAAGAAATGAAAAAATTAATAAAATATTTCAACATGTAATCAATGCAAAACATTATTGACATCTTACATTCCTTTTGTACTAAGTTTTTAAAATTTGGTGTGTATTTGATACTAGCCTCAATCAAACTACCCACATTTCAAGTGTTAATGGTCATATTTGGTAATGGCTACCATATTGGACAATATAGGCCTAAAATAAGAAGACACTCATTGAGAAAGCAACCCTTATTCTATGCTGGTAGGAAAGTAAATTGGTACTGCTCCTAAAAACAGTATGGAGGTTCCTCAAAAAATTAAGAATAGATCTACCATATGACCCAGAAATCCCTCCTTTTTGAGTATCTACCTGAAAAAATTGAAAACATTTATTTGCAAAGATATATGCTCCTATGTTCATTGCAGCATTATTCATGGTGGCCAAGACATGGAAACAACCAAAGTGTCCTTCATCAGCTGATTGCCTAAAGAAGATGTGGTACATATTTACAGTGGAATACTACTCAGCCATAAAAAAGATGAAACAACACCATTTGCAACAATGTGAATGGATCTTGAGAATACCATGCTAAGTGAAATAAGTCACTCAGAAAGAGCTAAGGACCACATGATTTCACTAATATGTGGGATATAAAACTGAAACTCATAGGCACAGACAACAGTATGGTGGTTACCAGAGGGAAGAGATGGTGGGGGGAAGTCAAGGGTAAAGGAGGCCAAATATATGGTGATGTATAGTGACTGGACTTTGGGTGATAGGCACACAATGCAGTATACAGATCATGTGTCATAGAAATGTACACTGAAACTTATATGATCTTATTAATCAACTAGAGGCCCAGTGCACAAAATTCAAGCATGGATAGAGTCCCTAGTGGCTGCTGGTTGCTGGATGGAGCCTCCCTTCCCTGATGCCAGCTGCCGACCAAGGCCTTCCTTCATTCCATGCCACCCCCTGGTGGTCAGTGCACATCATAGTGAGCGATCGAACTCCTAGTTGGTTGAACTCCTGAGGGGACACTTTGCATATTAGACTTTTACATATATAGATGTTACTCCCAATAAATTAAGTAAAAAATAAAGAAGGCATTCACCACTGGGTGAGTAGAAAAGCACATATTAGATTGTGAACATGCAATTTAAGTATAAATAAATTATGTTCCTTTCCAAGATGGTTGGGAAAGGAGAACGATGAGAAGGAGGGGAGAACAGAGAAAGGTCTCAAGTTCTGCTGGGACTTTTGAAACAGACAAAGAGGAAAACTACTGTATAAGCGAAAAGTTGATAAATGATTTGGGGTAACAGCTGATTATTATTCAATGATATCTTGAGTAACAAATAAAAATTGTTGGAAAGCCTGCTGCTTGATGGTTATCTCTCATGTTCTGAATCTGAACTTCTCCTCATTGCCTCATGAAAAGTACCTATTTATATTGGATGAGGGTGAAAAGGAGAATTTTTATAAACAGAAGGGAATTTTTCCAGGTCTTTGGCCAAAATTTCTTTCTGTACCTTCATGAGGCATGCATAGATATATAAGTTTAATTCAGAGGCAAATTATGACAAGCTCCATTTCTCAGCTTTGTGTTCCATTTCAGCTTATCCAATAATATTCTCGGCCTTATTTTCATCCCAGCTAAACTAGTAATAAAAATTGATTATTTGATCTACACTTGTCTGCCTTTTTTTTTTTTATCTATCTTGCTATTGAATCTAGAGGGGGAATGGCATCCCCATTTGACATTGACAATATATTCCTATAGTTAAATATGACAGATGAAAACACTAATGAAAAGTTATTTCACAATATCTTAAGTGAGAAAATTTATACGGTGAGCATCAACTCAAAGCTACTAGCCTCTGATCAATTGGCTAAAAGACAACCAACTACAGTAGGGCTACTCAAAGGGTGGTCCAGCATCACCAAGGAGCTTATAGAAATGCAGAATCTCAGGCCCCACCCCAAACCTACAGAATGAGAATATCTGGGAATGAGGCACCCCAGGTGATTTTTATGCATGCTAAAGGTTAAAAAGCACCAAGATACATAGATGATAGATTACAATATATACATATCTTGTAACATGTTTACAATGTCACAATATAGCTACATGGTTCTTTTGTAGGTAGTGATATCTTTTCCACTATAATCACTTTATTCAGTCTTTTGCTTCCCTATCCAGTTTTCTTCAATAGTACCAACTTTTGGAAAACTCATTTTACAATACTAGCTCAAGCTCACCTTCCCATATGAATCCTCGAAACTTCAGGCCGTTGTGCTGATAATGGGGAGTGGCTGCCTGTGTGCCTGCTATGCATCATTACATATGTTTTATGAGTAAAGTTGCCTGAATAAATAAACTGTTCATTTATTGCTCATACCTACCCATCAGCTCATCATGAACCTCACATGAAAGCATATTGCTTGCTCATCCCTAACCTTCCTGGAAACATAATTTCCCTATTCATTGGAAGAATCAAAGTATAATTTCCAAAATGTTAAAAACCAGAATCTCACATAAATGTATAATGGGTATATATCAAATATTAAACTCATTATTATTCAGAGAATCAGTATGATGATAAAGCTGGTTCAGTGACTGTTTGAAGAACAGTGAGCCGTAACGGGACAAATTGATAAATTATTATATAAAACCTATATTCTTCAAAGCATTAAAATTGAACCTTTGAAGTATTTTTATACAGAACAGAGATCATTACATCTTTACTATACATAAATCATTTGCAACTTCTCAGTATTCTTATGTTTAACATCTAATTTTGCTGAGACTGTGGCAGTATCCTAATCAATAGTAAATAGAAGTCAAATAAGGGTGTATTCTCCTGGAAAACTGAGTAAACTTGAGCAGGCCTGTTGGTGCTCAAATAAATCACTGGAAGTATGTGCAGTGATCCCTTTGCATTTTCCCAAGTATTGTATATGTTTTTCCTGACAGAAAAAAAAAATCCCAAAAATCAGGAGTGAAAGGAATTACCATATTTCTAATACCATAATCCATTAAATGTTCCTTGTATGTTCTTCATACTAAATAAGCAATCAGATTTTTGGGGGATAGAGTAATGCAGGATCATAGAATGAGCTTAAAAGTTCTGAAACAACCCATAGAAGTCAAGAGATATAATCAAAGTCAGCATTTACATTAGGATGCTGAATAAGGCAATAAAAAAATGGAAGGGGGTGGATAATAGGCTAGATAATTTAAAAATATCTAGCCATTCTGAAGTAGATATCTGTTATGGCAAGAATCACCTGAGTATAATTAGACTCACAATACCCATTGGTATTAACACATTTTATTGAAAATTAAAAAGCTTCAAGTCAAAAAATTTTAAATGCACATATCGTCTCACTCACCAATTCCATGCCCAAGTATCATTTTTGCAGAAATACTTGCACTTACAAATGCACATAAGTATATGTTTGAAGATATTCATTCCAATGTTTTATAATAATAAAAAATGAAAATAATTAAGATCCATCAATACAGAAATTGTTAAATTATGGTACATTTATGCTGTCTAATAAGATGTATAAGTAAAAAATGGTATATATGTACTGACAAGGAAAGTTGTCCATAATATATCATTGGGTGAAATAAGTGGCCCAGTGTTGTTTAAATTGCTATACTAGTATGCGTAAGTATATAGAGATATGAATATGTGTGTATATTTGTTCATTGAAAAGTTCTGAAGGATATATAATTAATTGTGCAGAGTAGTTACCCCAGAGAAGTGAAACTGGGTAGTGGGCAAAGCAGATCTGCATATTTTCATGTTACATAGACCCTAGTAGAAAGGATTAAACTGAAAATATCCAAATACTTGAAAATTATACATCACACCCATAATTCAGAGGTCAAAGTACAAATTAGAAAACATTATGACCTGAAGAATAATGAAAATACAACATAGTAAAATTCATGAAAACTCTCCAGTTCCATCTATGCTGTTACAAATGTTAAGAGTTCTTTCCTTAGAACCAAGATGGCGGTATGAGGTATATACCTAAATGCGCAACCTCCACAACTTCATTATAAAAATACAACTGTACAGATAAACGACCATCCTCTAGAACCAAGAGAGGGGAAGCTTTACAACTAGAAGGCAAGAGAAGGAGTGCATTGAGACTGAGTAGAAGTTCCCGGCACCAAAACTGAGAGGTACAGAGGCACGCAAAATGGAGGCAGAGCAGGTGAAAGGGTGGCGGTGGCAGCACCTGGGTCCGCGGCTTGGAAGGAGATTATAAACTCCGGGGTTGCACTGAATGTGAGGCGGGCTATTGGGTAATGGGGTGGAAGACAAATGTTCTAGCAGAACTGTTCGCAGCAATCACCGATGTGGAGATTCGGGGACTCAGGGGTGCGCAGACGCCAGGGCTTGGAGGCACCAAATCCAGGAGAAACTTGTGGAGTTGGTGGAGGGGCAGCCATTGCAGGTTGCTCTGCCCCGGTGAATCTGAGACCCCACCCCACCCAACTTACAACCCCGCCCAAGCTGTGCGCCTGCCTGCCTGCAGCATAATCTAAGGGAATGTAGCTGGGAAGAACTCCAAAAGTTCCAAACCCCAAACAACGAGGAGAAAGGCCTGCAAGTCATTTCCTCCCAGTGATACCTCCCAGTGATAACTACAACAAGACTGTGCACCCAGCCTTCAAAGGCATACAACAAGAGTGTCCACCCCAGGTGATTGGGGAGGCTGAATCACTGGGCCCTATATGACACCTAGCACAGAAAGCCACTCTATCAATGCAGGGAAGCAGCCAAAATGCAGAGACAAAGAAACAGATCACAAATGACAGAAATGGAGGAAATCAAACTACTGGATATAGAGTTCAGAACTACGATTTTAAGGTTTTTCAAGAATTTTCTAGAATCCGCTGATAAACTTAGTAATATTATACAGAGATCCAACGGCAGACTAGAGGTTTGCAATAATCAAGTCAAAGATTTGAAACATGAAAAAGCAAAAAGCACCCCACTGGAAGAGAAAAAAAAAGAATCCAGAAGTGTGAAGATAGTGTAAGGAGCATCTGGGACAACTTTAAGCATACCAACATCAGAATTATAGGGCTACCAGAAGAAGAGAGAGAGCAAGAGATTGAAAACCTATTTGAAGAAATGATGACAGAAAACTTCCCTTACCTGGTGAAAGAAATAGACTTATAAGTCCAGGAAGCACAGAGGACCCCAAACAAAAGGAATCCAAGGAGGACCACAACAAGACACATCATAATTAAAATGCCAAGGGCAAAAGACAGAGAATATTAAAAGCGGCAAGAGAAAAGCAGTTAGTTACCGATAAGGGAGTACCCATACAACTGTCAACTGATTTCTCAACAGAAACAATGCAGGCCAGAAGGGAGTGGCAAGAAATATTCAAAGTGATGAATAGCAGGAACCTACAACCAAGATTACTCTACCCAGCAAGGCTATCATGTAAAATTGATGGTCAGATAAAGAGCTTCACAGACAAGAAAAAGCTAAAGGAGTACATCACTACCGAACCAGGATTATTTGAAATGCTGAAGGGCATTCTTTAAGAAGAGGAGGAAGAAGAAAAAGGTAAAAATGAAAAGTATGAACAACAAAGTGACAACAAATACATATCTATCAACAAGCGAATATAACAAGTCAATAGAAATATCTGATTAACAGAATAAACTGGTGAATAGAATATAAGTAAGGGCATAGAAAGGGAATGGACTGACAATTCTCAGGGACAAGGGGACATGAGGGGTATGGGAAGAAACTGGACAAAAAATCTTACATCTATGAATGGGGGGAGGTAAGTGTGGGGGGTAAGGGCACAGGTGGGGGGGAACCAGGTGGAGGGGAGCTATGGGGGTTAAAAAAAAGCAACATTGTAATAATCTGAATAAAGAATTTTTAAAAAAAAGAGTTCCTTCCTTTTTATTGCCTTGTAGTATTCCATGGTGTATTTGTACCACAGCTTTTTTATCCACTCATCTGCTGATGTGCACTTAGGCTGTTTCCAAAACTTAGCTATTATAAATTGTGCTGCTATGAGCATAGAGGTGCATACATTCTTTCTGATGAGTGTTTGGGGTTTCTTAAGATACTAGAGGCCCAGTGAATGAAATTCGTGCACAGGTAGGGGGGTTGTCCCTCAGCCTGGCCTGCATCCTCTCACAATCCAGGTCCCCTCTCACAATCCAGGACTGCTTGCTCCCAATTGCTCACCTGCCTGCCTGATTGGCCCTAATTGCTTCTGCCTGCCATCCTGATCAGCCCCTAACCACTCTCATGCCAGCCTGATCGATGCCTAACTGCTCCCTTGCCAGCCTGATTGCTCCTAACTGCCCTCCCCTGCCGGCCTGGTCACCCCTAACTGCCCTCCCCAGCCAGCCTGGTCACCCCTAACTGTTCTCCCCTGCTGGCCAGGTTGCCCCCAACTGCCCTCCCCAGCAGGCCTTGTCCCTCCAACTGCCCTCCCCTGCAGGCCTGGTCCCCCCCAATGGTGCTCCTCTATAGGCCTAGTCCCCCCCAACTGTCCTGCCCTCCCCTGCAGGCCTGGTTGCCCCCAACTGCCCTCCTCAATAGGCCTGGTCCCTCCCAACTTCCCTCCCCTGCAGGCCTGATCACCCACAACTGCCCTCCCCTGCTGGCCATCTTGTGGTGGCCATCTTGTGTCCACATGGGGAAGCCCATCTTGTATGTTGGAGTGGTGATCAATTTGCATATTACTCTTTTATTAGATAGGATATTCCTAGAAGTGGGGTCACTGAGTCAAATGAGAGTTCCCTATTTAATTTTTTGAGGAAACTTCATACTGTTTTCCACAGTGGCTGTACCAGTCCGTATTCCCACCAGCAGAGTATTAGGGTTCCCTTTTCTCTACAACACTTATTTGTTGACTAGG
>PVJC01051197.1:0-11590 GCA_004026665.1 Murina feae | reverse complement strand
GCCGCACCCAGCCCTGGCCACAGCTCAAAAAAGAGAACAACATGCTGGGGAGGGCAAGAGTCTGAGAGATCAACATAGAGGGGGTGCCTGCTCCAAGCCTTGACGGTGTGCCTGGGGGCAGGTCCCCAGCAGGTAGACACACACAGGAGGACTGCTCCGAGCCTCAGATGCGGCTGGGGGCAGGTCCCCAGTGGTGACATACACACACACACACACACAAAAGGTGCCTGGCAGACTGGGGCCATCATAGGACATCCACTGAGGGGTCCCAGACTGTGAGAGGGCACAGGCCGGGCTGAGGGACTCCCTCCACCCCGAGTGCACAAATTTTTGTGCACCGGGCCCCTAGTTTCTGAATAATATTAAAAACAAATACTGTAGATTGCCTTGGGTAGTATGGCCATTTTAACCATATTATTTCTTCCTACCCATGAGCGTGGTAAATCTCTCCACTTCTTTGTACCTTCTTCATTTTCTTTCTTCAGTGTCTTAGAGTTTCCAAGCATAGGTCTTTTACCTCCTTCATTAAATTAATTTCTAGATTTGGGTGAAAAAGGTCAAAGGGATTAAGAAGTACAAACTGTCAGTTATAAAAACTGTCTTGGGGATGTAAAGTATAGTGTAGGGAATGTAGTCCATAATACTGTGAAAACTATGTATGGTGCTAGGTGTGTGGGTACTCGACTTACCAGGGTGTTTACTTCATAGGGTATATAAATGTCTAATCATTATGTTGTACACCTGAATCTAATATGATATTGTATGCCAACAGTAATTGAAAAATAAATAAAAAAACAACAACAAGCAAACAAACATCTTTTACAATAAAAAGCACCCCACCCAACTGGCTTGGCTCAGTAGTTGAGCATCGACCTATGAAGTGGGAGGTCACAGTTCGATTTCTGGTCAAGGCACATGCCCAAGTTGCAGACTAGATATCCCCAGTGTGAGGCCTTCAAGAAGCAGCCAGTCAATGATTCTCTCTCATAAATGATGTTTCTATCTCTCGCTCCCTCTCCTTTCCTCTCTGAAATTAATAAAAATATATTTTAAAAAATAGCAAAAAGTTTGCTAACCTGATTGATGAAAAAAATGGCATCTCATTTTTAAAAATAACATTTCTTTGGTTACTACAGATATTGAACATTTAAAAATATTTGGTTATGTACTTGTGTGTATAAGTGTGTGTGCTTGTTTGATCTGCCTATTTTTATTATTGTCTATTTTCTTGTAAAGTTTTGTAAGTACTGTCCACATAGTAAGGCTATTAACCCTTTAAAATAGACGCTGCAGTAAGTCAGGTCTTCAAGCATTAGTTACCTGTGACTTCAGGCATGGCACCATGTCCTTAATAAACTCTTACTTTCTTGGCTGCAAAATACATGCATGCATACATACATACATACATAAAATTTGTGTTGCAAATATTTCCCACCGTTTTCATTGTTTTGCATGTGGCTTCCCAGAAAGTTTTATTTTTTTAATAAACTTTTAATTTTAGAGTAATTTTTGGACTAACTTTGGATTTGCATAAAAGTTGCCAAGACAGAAAAGTTGCCAAGGGAGTTTCTGTATATCTTTCATTCATCTTTCTCTAACATTAACATCTTATACTAGTGTAACCATAGTATAGTTGTCAAAACAAAGCAATCCCATCAAATTTTAGAGTTACCTTGCTCATGTGGGGCAGAGACTCGAGCAACTCTGAAGTAATGATCTTCCTGTGATGGAAACTTGGGTTTAAAGTTTGGTTGATTGAAATTTGGAGCACATTTATCTTTCCAGAAAGTATGAACTTTCCAGTCAGAGAACAGAAGTCTATCTAATCCATAATGTTCTGAAAAATATCACTAATGGTTTACTAATAGAGCTGTAAAACTCCTTTTACTACAAGTAATACTGTTTCTACATGCAAAGACATTCAAAATTTTAAAAAATATATGTCTTTATTGATTTCAGAGAGGAAGGGAGAGGGAAAGAGCAAGGAACATCAATGATGAGAGAGAATCATTGATTGGCTGCCTCCTGCACATCCCCTTACTGGGGATCGAGCCTGCAACCCGGGCATGTGCCCTTGGCCAGAATCAAACATCGGACCCTTCAGTCCGCAGGCTGATGCTCTAGCCACTGAGCCAAACCGGCTAGGGCTTCATTTACTTCTTCATTTTTGCATTTACTGTCAAATTGCATATTTTAAGTATATGTAGTTTATTGTATGTCAGGTGCACCTCAACACAGCGATCTAAACAGATTTTATGCAGCTTCTAGAATGAGGGGGTAGAAGGATGAAGCTCTATTTGGTAAGGATCTGTGTCTATTGTCAGGAACAATAGTGACAGAAGCAACAGTGCTTTCTGGAGTTTTCCCTATAGCCTCCTACTAAAGCTTGTGCTTTCTCCTCCTCCGACTTCTATCTATCATCTATCTATCTAACATGTATCTATCAGTCATCATCTATCTATTATCTATATATCTATTTAAAATTACTGTTTTCATCCATTCCAGGGAATGTTCTTTTTCCTCATCTCATGCATGATGCTAGTGTCCTCTCTCTTCTTTGGACTAACTCCAGGCTCAGTATTGAGGGGTCCAAACTTATCTTGGATCCCCACTGCAGCTCTAGGCTCATCGCACTGTCCTTTTCAGGAAGAAAAGAGAGCTATCATGTATTTTACACTTACAGGGAATTCAATTCATTGAGTGGTAATTCCCAGTAACAATTCCTCTTTGAACCCACAAGGTGACAATTGGATGGAGAGCTACTGAGAGGCTTCCATGAAGGTGGCTCTTAGCCACTGGAAAGCACCTTTCCCCGACCTCTCCTCTACCCAGTCAGGCCCCAGTCACTCAACATGCCCTTGTGATTCTTCCATTGAAATCCCTCTGCTACCACTTAACCCAGAGGCATCCTTTCAAGTCCTTGGCTCCCTGCTTGGAGTATCTCTGCCGGGCAACCCATCTTACAAGACTCCTCATTTTCAATACTGTCTTCATCATCAGGTACGTGCTCAGACATCTTCTGGGGCTCTACACTTGCCCTCTCATCTGGTGTAAACTCCTCCGCTTGGACTGTGAGGCCTTCTACTATGTAGCCTCACCTTCACACCTGTCCAACATCAAAGCTGCCGGAGTGGGGCACGTTTCCTCCCAGCCCGACCATGTGCCATGTGCTTTCCCACTTATCTACTCGTTTCTCTACCACCCGAAACCCAGGCTTTCCTCGGCAAATCCTACCCACTCTCACACTCAGTTCAATCCCCGCCTTTTCCAAGAGCTTTTACTGATCCCCCGAGCACACTCACTTCAATTCATATGACTACTGTTTACTTGGGAAGTGCTGGGGATCTGAGGATAAATTATGGCCTCAGCCTCTCTGTTTCTATTTTCTCCAGACACCCAAGAGACTAACCCCCCTCCACCCCAGTTTTATCCAGGAGTTTCTTAACGAGAAACACCCTTTCCTTTTCAAGTAGGTACTTGAGAATTCTAACTCAAGGATAAAGTGCATGTAAATAAGAATTTGACACACAGAGGACAGACAAACTTCTCCTTGTGTCTGTTTTTGGTTGATTCTTGCTAGGCTGACTACAATGTGAGTGAATGACTAAAATGCAATAAAGCATGATTCCTAAAAGTAGCTATGTTATAGACAAGAACATATCACCTTTGCTTTAAAAAAAATCTTTGTTTAAAAATCAAAATCTATGACACAATATAATTTTTGTTTAAGGAAAGGCTCTAAAATACAGAAATTTGGAAAGATATAAACCAAATGATTCTCTTTGTGTGGAGAAATTACGCAAAAACACTTCCGTTTTATATTAACTTTCTATTAAAAGCAATTTTGTTGTCATAATCAGAAAGACATTTTCAGTTTGGGAAATGGTACAGAAGCAAAGACATCACTTTGGTACAAATGCAGATGGATGACTTTAGAGACAGTTCAGAATTGAATATTAAAAGGCCTTCTGTTTTGTTTTAATATAGAGTGAGAACTAGGCCGGGCCACCTCTACAGGGAGATTCCGCAGATGTGGACTCAGAGATTGCAGTGTTTAAGGGTAAACATTATAAAAACAAACAAATGAGCAAACTAATGGAATGTGATAGACAGGATGCACAAATAATTGCTATAAATGCTGTGTCTTTTTTTTTGTCAGAGACCCAGAATGGACTTTCACCTCTAGGTCTATTAATCTGGCTTCTATCACGGAGTAGAGGTAGTGGCACTTTATGTTCTAAATCATAAATACATAATTTGCCCTTGGTGTGCTCTTTCCATTAAAGTCTGTTATCTCATCGTAGGAATGGAAAATGTACGAATGCAGATATCACACAGGTGGGTCTACAACCTTGAGAATATGACCTGCAGGTGGGAATTTTACCATGTGAGAGTTCACTTGAGTTCTTAGACTACTGATAGGTCAACCTCAGTCATGGTCCCTATAAATAACTTCAGGACTGACACTGAAGTCTGGACTCTAGGAGAACCCTTGACAATGAGGTTGATCCTATTGTTTGGTGCCCTTCTGGGGCATATCTACTGTCGAGAAACATTTGTGGGGTAAGTTATGCTTTCTGAAACTTGTTTGAATTTTGCTTACTTGATGCACAGAGGCTCTCACTGGATTGTGGCAGAATCATGGATGTAGGTATTCAGCATTTTCCGAGTGTTCTCTTAGATTTGGAGAGGAGATAGTGGGATTAATAGAAATGAGAGAGAGAGAGAGAGAGAGAGAGAGAGAGAGAGATATGAACGACATTTAAATAAAAAAACAAAACTGAAAACCGAATACATATACCCTATTTCTCTCTGTCCTTACTCATTTTCCCCTCGGATGATCAGGATGTGGAGGTGACAGACATGATTGAAAATAAAGCTGCTTGGCTATTTATCTCAGTGCCGCCTCAATAAGTGATAGGTTATTCTCCTACCTCCTTCTCCCTACCTTCCTCGGTTTCATCCTCCATATCAACCCTTGTCTTCCCCATCTGCAGATCTAGTGCCCAGGTAGTGGAACCTCATGAAGCGGGAAGACCAATCCAAATCCAACTCTCAGGGCTTTGTAAGATTCATCTTTGCTCCAAAATACTTTGGTTGCAAGACTCCATGAAGGGCTTTAGGCAGCATTTTTTTTTTCTGTGTTGTTGTTGTTGTTTTTGTTCATCCTCAACAAGAGGATATTTTTCCATTGATCTTTTTTTTTTTAGAGAGAGAGTGTGAGGGAGGGGGAGAGAAAGAGAAACATCCATGTGAAAGAGACACATCAATTGGTTGCCTCCCACATGTGTCCTAATAGGGCTAGGGATTCCCCTTGATGGGAATCGAATCCATGACTCTTCAGTCTGCAGGCCAACGCTCTAACCACTGGGCCAAAACGGCTAGGCCTAGGCATTTCATTTCTTTCTTTCCTTTTTTTTTAAAGTATATTTTATTGATTTTTAACAGAGAGGAAGGGTGAGAGAGAGAGAGTTAGAAACATTGATGAGAGAGAAACATCGATCAGCTGCCTCCTGCACACCCCTCACTGGGGATGTGCCCGCAACCAAGGTACATGCCCTTGACCGGAATCGAACCTGGGACCCTTGAGTCTGCAGGCCGACGCTCTATCCACTGAGCCAAACCAGTCAGGGCAGCAGCATTTCTTGAAGAGTATTCCAGGGAACTAACAAAGTGGTCAAATAAATTTGGCCCTTAAAAGTGGGTGGTCAAATAAACTTTGGAATCAGAGGGTTAAATAAACTATAGGATTTCTAGGTTCTTTTACTAAATTAGCATCCGCTGTAAATCTATGAGAGGGGATCTGGGTTGTGGCATCTAACCAATATTTTTAATCATGAAAACTGCTTCACTTTTTTTTTTTTTTTAATGCTGAGTAACTCAAATGGCTACTATTCCTTAGCACGTACATCAGGAAATATTAGCTTAATGTATTGCTTTTCCCAGTGCCTTTCCATTTTAAAGCAGGACTCCTGGGAATCTATGCATTAATCAAAATGAATGAGACTCAAATGAAAGAATTTTCAGACCATCTGTGGCAGGTGGATACTTGAAGGCAAGAGAGCCTTGAAGATCTCCTTCTATCACATTCCACTCGAGTTCATTGGAAATTGCATGGTGCTTGGTTTTAGAAGACCGACATTCTTATGCCTGTGTATGCTCTTGGTGCCAATCCCTTCCCCATTGCACAAATGGGCAGGGTAGTGACACAGGAAGTCAGCTTGCTTGGAGAAAGGCATTGAGGAGAAACATCTGTCACCAAGGGTGACCAAAATCCAGCTCTGCTACCCAATTTTTTTCTAAAGATATGTGTTTGCTTGTTTTGCAACTTCTTTTTCCTGCCAAATTGTCCTTGATACCCTTTGTTCTCCATTATGTGTATATGTGTTTGTGTGGAGAGAGAGGCACATCATGACTTTCCTGAGTCCCAGTTGTCCCTAGCCATGTCTCAAGTTTGGGCTACATAAATGGTGCCTGGAGATGGGACTCTGATACATTTCAATGAACCACAGCAAAAAAAACCCAACAAACCATACTAGGTCTACCCAGATGTGAATTCAATTCCTCTTACAAGCACCAAACTAATTATTCTACTCCCCCGCCCCCAACTTGTATCTGAAAAACAGGAACAGACAAGTTTTAAAAGCCAATTCTTTATGCGCAGCAGGTGCTATTTGAGAATAATCATTAGCTACAAGAAAGGTAACTTTAATGTCAAGCTTCCTGCTAGGAGTAGGTAAACCTCTTAATTATTATTTAGATAACATACCCTGGGGGGAAGCAAAGCCATTCTATCAACTGCTCCTTCTGGGGATGTGGGTCAGTATACTGTTTATCAGTTTCTTGGTTGTCAAAAAGGTTATTAACTGCTGCATTAACCTCCTGGCATGTGGAGGCTAATAGGAGCAGAAAGCAACAGGAAACGGTGTCCAGGTTTTGCTTTTAAGGTCATGTCTGTGGTTAATATTCTTTAGAGATCAAGTTCTTGAGATCATACCAAGGAATGAAGAGCAAATAAAAAATCTGGTGGAACTGGAGGCTGAAGAACATCTTCAGGTATCTGTCCTAGAGGGGACTTCTGTTTCCTAGAGACTACTCCACAGTTAGACACGATGGTTGAGATCTCTTACTTCGGACTGCATCTGATCTTCTCTGACAGCATGTGGAATGGGAACTCATGAAGCGGGGATGCAGAAAACCTGGGCTCTTGTCCCAGCTATGTGACATTGGGCAAGCCACCCATGTTGCCTGTGTCTCCTTTTCCCATTCGGTATAATGAGAATAAGCAAACCATTCTTCTATCTTGCAGGTTTACTGTAAGGATGAAAAGAGAGATTGCAGTTACTTTGAAAAATTTTGAAAACCTTTAACGCACTATTTACCTCCTAAAATGATGCATAGTCTTAACATTTTACTATAAAATGAGTTAGATCGCTTAAATGTCAACTGTTTAAAAAAACTGCCATAGTTTTGAATAATCTGTTCCTTCTGCCTATTTTAATATCTAACCATGGGAGGGGAGGCGGGGAAGGGTTATAACTCATATGCAGATGCTTGGCTATTTAAAAACCCTTCTTGCAATATCAGTGATTTTACAATGATTCCAGTCTTGTGGGCTTGAGATAAAGTAGATATGAGTTGATTTCTTGAAATCCATCAGTGCCGAGCTGTCCTTTTCCCTGAAATTACCCAATCATGGCCTTTCTCTTTTATCCCTTTCAGCTTGATTTCTGGAAATCACCCACCATACCAGGAGAAACAGTCCATGTCCGAGTTCCCTTTGTCAGTGTCCAGGCAGTCAAAATTTTCCTGGAGTCCCAGGACATTGCTTATTCCATCATGATTGACAACGTTCAGGTAATTATCCCAGAGACCATCCTTCCAGAGGCTTGCGGATGCACTTGAACTGCCGGCGAAGGGACCTGTGGGTGCCTTCCTGCAGTCTGGGCCACCCCTGCAGAGCGGGAAGGGAGGCAGTGTCACTCTCTCTTCTACCTTTGACACAAATTGGGCATGGTAATCAAAAACTTAAGGGAAAGGGCAAAAGAGAATCTCTGGCGTGAAATACAAAGGCAAACTGGTGGATATTGGTTAAAGTAGGGAAAAGTAAGATGTTATTCAGATAGTTTTTAAAAAATGTATTGTTATTGATTTCAGAGAGGAAGGGAGAGGAGGGAAGGAGAAAGAGAGAAAGAGAGAGAGAGAGAGAGAGAGAGAGAGAGAGAGAGAGAGAGAGAGAGAAACATCAGCGACGAGAGAGATTCATCTATCAGCTGCCTCCTGCACGCCCCACACTGGGAATTGAGCCTGCAACTCAGGCATACGCCCTGACTGGGAATCTAACCATGCACGAATGGTTCATAGATCGATACTCAACCACCGAGCCAATCCAGCTGGGCCAGTTTTTATTTTATTTTTTTCTTTTCCTTTCCCCTCCCCCCCCTTTCTTTCATCTAGTTTTTAACGGGAGGTTAAGGCCCTGTGAACCAAAGACAAAGCAGTCAACCTCATAGGCTATAAGAGAACTTACAGGGCAATGTACTTTTGGGAAGATTGGGCCAGAGCAGATAGACGGATGGCCTAGCAGTTTTGTACTAATTATTCTTTGCTACCAGGCCCCTGTTCCTGTACTCTGTGTGTACTTTTTAATAGTATAATTCGGGTACTAATGATTGACAGGACAAAGGGACAAAGAGTGTAGTAGCTCCAGGGGCCATACCTCCTAATGGTTGGTGGTAGATCAGTGATTTTCAACCAGCGTGCAGCAGGACTTTTTAAAATACCTGTGTATTTAGTCAGGGGCACTGACCTCTTCTCCCTTAGATTGTCAAATAAAACAATGAACAACAGCCAACACAGTAGCCGCCTAGGGTCAATGAATCAAAATTATGCCTCTATTAGTCAGATAGGCAAAAAATATATTCTTTGGTGTGTTGCAGAATTTTAGTAATTAGTTTATGTGGGCCAGAATGTGAAAAAGGTTGAAACAGCTGTGATAGCTAATTGTTTATAATCGATACTGTTGCCAGTTTGATATTTATCTCAGTTGTCATGCCATTCAGATGTTTCTAACAAAAAAATAATCATGGCTATATTTTAAGGAACATAGGTAATCATCCGTTAGAAAGCTTTGATATGCTTGCTAAGGACTGTGAAGTCGGTCAAAGGTCACAGCATGAAACTTAAAAAAAAAAAAAAAAGAAAGAAATTAAATCTGGGACACAGAGATGGAGTTGGTTTTGTTCGTATCTACACCTATACACCCCGGGTTCCCGGAGAGGTAGGATGAACGTAAGACAGCCACAGGACTGACCGTCATGCTGTATGTGCAGCATCTGGCTGGCCAGAAGCCCCATCAATGCCCCGTCCGCTTTCAGGGTGCTACCAGAATAAGGAGGCCCACAGGACAGGGAAAGGAATGCTTGGGACTGGGGACTGCAGTGTTACCGGTTCCTTCACACTTGTAGGTGCAAATGCATTGCTCTAAAGTGAGCAGAGGTAAAACTGATTTGTTTTAGGTTCTGTTGGACCAAGAGAATGAAGAAATGTTATTTAATCAGAGAAGAGAGCGGAGTGGGAACTTCAACTTTGCAGCTTATCATACCTTGGAAGAGGTAGGTGTTTCAGAATGAGCATCTGAGAAACGGGCCATTCTTTCCTCCCACAACATAACCAATACGTCCGCTTGGTTGATTTCATGGGAATTATTCTCATGTTTCCTAACTTTCCCAGGTTTCCCTAGAATTTCACAGCCGGTATGAGGTGTCACTGCCCTAAGGCAGAACCTGAAGCCCACCTGCCCATCTCAGCCGCCGCCCCATTCTTTTGGAAGCATCCAGGAGTGTCTTAAGTGAGCAGGCAAACAGCCTGCCACGCTCCGACTCTCTGCTCGCGGCTCCTTGCTGATTTCTAGCCCGAGCGGCCTACAAAGCCAGCTGGGAGCTGTGCTTCACGCTGTCACCGCTGATAGAACCAGGGGACACCTTGACACCTCTGACTTCCAGCTGAGGCAGGGTCTCAGGGTCTCCCAAGCTGCCCACCGCTCCCTCCCTCACAGCGGCAATCTCTGCTTCCTTCCCGAGTTTGCAGGAGTGAGGAGCACTCCCTTCCTCCCCCGCCCCCCACCCCCACCTTCAGCCGCACGCAGACCCCGGGCGCTTTGTCTCTGGACGGAACTTTTCTCGGGTCTATTTGCACTGACTGATTTGGGGGTGAGGGATGGAGGGAAGGGGATGAGGAGATAGGGGTTAGGGGGGGGCTTAAGGGGAGAGGTGGGGGAGTAGGATAGAGCCAGAGAGGAGGTTATCTTGTAGGTACTGACTCCCCAAATTTGGAATTACAAATTGCAAAGAACTCTGAAAACAAAGTCCCATCTCCCCCCTCTCCCCCCCTCCCAATTTAGTAACAAAACGTGACCTAAACTCATTTGGGGGCAAAATCTGACCCGAATTGACTTGCAACTCATTTGTGTCACTGCCAGAAATATCAATGCATTTGAATATGGAGCGATGCCACGTGTATAGCATACAATGCAGGCTTCCTACCTTCCTCCGTCTCTCCCCCGCCACCGCCACCAAAACCCCTTAATTTGCAAATGTGTGTGGCCCCTAAGGACTTCAGAGAAGGGATTACGGATCGATACAGGGAGGGAGAGCCGGGGTGCCACTGTCCCTTGCGGGCCTCGCGGATTGGGGTCTGTCCTAGGGAGCGCAAATGCTGGCCTCAGCTGGAGGAGCTGCTTTCCTGCTGCTCCTTCTGCAGACGCGCCCGGACCCGTCTCGGTCCCGCAATGGACGCAGCTTGGGCGCCCGAGCTGCACAGAATTTCAATCGACTTCGCAAATAGGAGGCGAGGTAGCCGGTGAGCAGCGCATCTGCGGCCTGACCGAGCCCTGCTGCGTTTTGTAATGCTCGCCTCGCCTCTAAATCCACCTTTTATCTCTCGGTGCCACTGCCATTTGTGTGCCCCCGCGGGTAAGGGCGAGCAGCTCTCCGCCTGGAGAAGCTGCGCTCCAGGGCCGGGCCAGGCAAGCCACAGGCAAGCCTGCAAAGGGCCATTTTGTTTCAAGCACAAAAGAGAAAAAAACCGGCGCCACAGCCGCAAAATGGCTCCCCGGCCCTGCAGATGCCCAGCTCCCCTCTCTGAGCCCGGCCCCGGCCCTGCAGATGCCCAGCGCCCCTCTCTGAGCCCGGCCCCGGCCCTGCAGATGCCCAGCGCCCCTCTCTGAGCCCGGCCCCGGCCCTGCAGGTGCCCAGCGCCCCTCTCTGAGCCCGGCCCCGGCCCTGCAGGTGCCCAGCGCCCCTCTCTGAGCCCGGCCCCGGCCCTGCAGATGCCCAGCTCCCCTCTCTCAGCTCTACCCCGGCCCTGCAGATGCCCAGTGCCCCTCTCTCAGCTCGGATGCAAACGTCCCCATCCAGCGGCATCTGCCCGCTGCCCTGCCCACTTTATTCTGGGGGAATGGGAATGGGGGGAGAGAAAAGTCGCTGATAGATGCATCAGAGTATTCACTTGCAAATGGCTATTGCTTCATCTTAAACATTTCAGATTTCCCAAGCAATGGATAACCTCGTGGCTGAGCATCCGGGACTAG
>PVJC01051196.1:0-11545 GCA_004026665.1 Murina feae | reverse complement strand
AAATGCTGAAGGGCATTCTTTAAGAAGAAGAGGAAGAAGAAAAAGGTAAATATAAAAAGTATGAACAACAAAGTGACAACAAATACATATCTATCAACAAGTGAATATAACAAGTCAATAGAAATATCTGATGAACAGAATAAACTGGTGAATAGAATATAAGTAAGGGCATAGAAAGGGAATGGACTGATATTTCTCAAGGGGAAGAGGACATGAGGGGTATGGGAAGAGACTGGACAAAAATCTTACATCTATGGATGAAGACAATGGGGAGGGAGTAAGGGCACGGGGTGTGGGGGGAACCAGGTGGAGGGGAGCTATGGGGGTTTAAAAAAAAAAGAACATCTGTAACAATCTGAACAATAAAGAATATTAAAAAAAAAGTAAAAATCCTTGCTTTGTGAATGACTTAGTTAAAAGGATGAAAAGACAAGCTATGAAGGGGAAGAAAATATTAGCAAACGACTTATTTGATTTAAAATAAACTGTACTTAGAATATAGTTTCTTACTACTACTCACCAGTATCAAAGCAAATAATCCAACTAGAAAATAGGCATGAAGAGACATTTCACTGAAAAGGATATATTTAAATTATATAACTATGTGAAAAGCTACTCTGTTAATAACACTGTCTAAAAATGTGTATGGGAGATACTAGCAGAGAAGCCACGTCTTACGTGTGATTTTCATGGGTATATTGGCTAGTAACTCCAAGCCCACACTCTTCTCTGGATGGCCTGGACATATTGGTATCTTAATATTATGCCGGTTAAAGACTAGGTATCCCAAAAGTCTCCCCTGTGTTAGTAATGACTTACATGTGTCCAGTGTCCACTTCTGTTTGTTCATTCTGATATGCCCAGGTTCAAGAGTAGATAAACTAGAATTATTTGTTAAATAAATAAGTGACTCCCAGGTAAGGATCTATCTCATAGTATTTTATTCCTTTTCTCCCCAGTAGACTCTGGAAGTATAATGATTTTCCGTAAGAGCACATAAGGTGCCTATTTATGGGAAGTGTTATGGAAGACTCATCTTCCCATTGCAAAGTGATCTCTTAGAGCCATGATCTATCCTATATAATAAAAGGGTAATATGCAAATGAATCCTAATAGCAGAATGACTCGGAATGACTGGTCACTATGACACACACTGACCACCAGAGGGCAGATGTTCAATATAGGAGCTGCCCCCTGGTGGTCAATGTGCTCCCACAGAGGGAGCTCTGCTCAGCCATAAGTCAGGCTGCTGGCTGTCAATATAGTGGTGATGGCAGGAGCCTCTCCTGCCTCCTTGGCAGCGCTAAAGATGTCTGACTGCAGCTTAGGCCTGCTCCCCACTGGCAACTGGATATCCCCCAAGGGCTCGTGGGCTACCAGAGGGATGTCTGACTGCCAGTTTAGGCCTATCCACAGCAGGTGGATATCCCTTGAAGGGTCCCAGACTGTGGGAGGGCACAGGTTGGGCTGAGGGACCCCCACCCCCTGGAGTGCACAAATTTTTGTGCACCAGGCCTCTAGTATATATATAAAAGCCTAATATGCTAAGTGTCTGACTGAGTGGTCCACTAACTGGTCACTATGACGTGAACTGACCACCAGGGGACAGATGCTGTGATTGGTAGGTTAGCTTGCTGCTAGGGTCCGGCCAATCAGGACTGAGTGAGATGGGGCCAGATACTCCCTAGAGCCTGCCCATGGTCCCTCCTGTGATCCCTCCCTGGCCACTGGCCCCAGTTGGCCCTGATCAGCCCCGATTGCTGGCCAGGCAGAGGGACCCCACCCGTGTACGAATTCATTCACTGGGCATCTAGTACATATATAATGGGAGGGCGTGTAATAAAGGAGCTCAAAAAAGTTGACAGCTTTATGTCTAGAAGCAGGGTGAAAATTACTTTTAAAGTTTTCAGCACTTTCATTGATGAAAGAAAATAACTGTGTTGTTTTTTTTTTTCTTCAAGAAACCAGTGCAGTCCTGGCTGGGTGGCTTGGAGTGGAACATCTAATCTAATAAAAGAGTAATATGCTAATTGTGTCACTCTGCTACATCCCAAGCTACGTCCACCAGCCAATCACAGTGACTATATGCAAATTAACCCAACTAAGATGGCGGCCAGCAGCCACAGAGCTAGAGCAAACAGGAGGCTTCATTGCCCCTGCGATGGAGGAAGCTGCCTGCCTAGGCAGGCTGTGGCCTCTGCTCAAGGCAACTAAGTTTCAATTATAGAAGATACATAAACCCCAGATACCTGCTTCCAGCCAGGCTCACTGGGAGCTTGGGTTGCTGGGGGCCGTGGCCAGCCTGCAAACAGCCATCAGCCCCTCACCCAGGATGGCCAGACACCCCAGCAGAGACCCCCACCCTGATTCCGGGACACCCTTCAGGGCAAACCAGCCAGCCCCCACCTGTGCACCAGGCCTCCATTCTATATAATAAAAGGGTAATATGCAAATTGACCCTAACAGCAGAACGACTAGGAATGACTGGTCACTATGACACACACTGAGCACATTTTATGCTCATGGGCAGACACTCAATGCAAGAGCTGCCCCTGGTGGTCAGTGCACTCCCAGAGGGGGAGCTCCGCTCAGCCACAAGCCAGGCTGATGGCTGCCAGCATAGTGGTGATGATGGGGGCCTCTCTCACCTCCTCAGCAGTGCTAAGGATGTCCGACTGCAGCTTAGGCCTGCTCCCCGCTGGCAAGTGGACATCCCCTGAGGGCTCCCAGGCTGTGAGAGGGCACAGGCTGGGCTGAGGGACCCCTCTGAGTGCACAAATTTTTGTGCACCAGACCTCTAGTTATCCTATAATACCAAAAGGTTGCGGGTTTGATTCCTGGTCAGGGCATATACCTAGATTGTGTTCTATCCCCAGTCGGGGTACATATGGGAGGCAACAGATCGATGTTTCTCTCTAATATTGATGTTTCTCTCTCTCTCTCACTCTTTCTCTGTCTCTCCCTTCTTCTCTCTCTCAAATCAATAAAAACATGTCCTCTGGTGAGGATTAAGAAGAAAATAAAATACTTCAGTGAGATTACACGCCATCCAAAATGACAAAATTCTACTCAAAAATGAAGTTTTCAGCTCACAACTAACTTTATACTCATTAGTGAAAAACTGAAAGTTTTTCCTCTAAGATCAGGAATGAGACAAAGATGCCTATTGTTACCACTTTTATGTAACATAGTATTGGAAGTCCTAACCAGAGCAATTAGGCAAGATAAAAGGCATCTAAATTGGAAAGGAAGAAGTAAAACTGTCACTACTTCAGGTGACATATCTACTCTATAAAAGCGAAATATTAAAATTAACCGTTTCTCTGAGACAGGGTAAGCCACGCCCACCAGCCAATCAGAGCAGCTGTATGCAAATTAGCCCAGCCAACATGGCGGCCGCCACTCCCGGACCTGAGTAAACAGCCCTTTCCATTGCGGCAGGAGCGAAAGTGAAGCTGCTCCCGCTCAGCTCAGCTCCAATTAAACTGCCTCTAGCAAAACACAGCTTTGAAATATTTGAAACAATGTAACAATCATAGAATCCTCCGGAGCTGAAGGAAAGAGCAGCTCGGGCCTCACCAGTAAAAGTAACAATTGTTTCATTATAGACACTGCCAGGTGAAGCAAAGGAGGCTTCGTTAGTTAGAAGGCCGCCTTAAAGGAACAGTGTATCAATTATAGAAGATAACCCCAGGCCTTAAAGGAACAGCATCAATTATAGGAGAGAAATTGCAGTAACCTGTGTCCAGCCAGCCTTGCTGGGACGTTGGGTCAATGGGAGCTGTGGGCAGCCTTAAAGCCCCTCACCCAGGCTGGTCAGGCACGCCAGCAGGTGGACATCCCCCGAGGGGTCCCAGACTGCGAGAGGGCACAGGCCGGGCTGAGGGACCTCCCGAGTGCACAGGGCGGCTGCAGGGCGGGACAGCGCAGGACCCAGGACCCGTGAGTGGGAAACAGGCGGCAGGGTTGGAGGGCACCGGGAAGCGGGTAAGAGGCGGCGGGGGGGGGGGGGGTCTTGGCCTGCTTGGTGGCTGCCCAGGCCCTTTGAGGGGCATCGTGGAGCGGGAAAGCACGGCTGCAGGGGCCGGGGTCCTGCTTGGCAGCTCCCCAGACCCCTTGGCGGCACAGGGAAGTGGGAAAGGAACGCAGCAGGGGACGGGTGAGTGGGAAAGAGTTGACGGCCTGCTTGGCGCCTTCCAGGTCCCTTCCGGGGATCAGGGAGCAGGAAAAGGCTGGCCTGACCACAAAGCAGGGTTTTCCCTGCTTTCTGGTGGCTGGAGGAAGGTGGGCAGTAGGCAAGCTTGGGAGGCAGGCCGCACCCAGCCCTGGCCACGCTCAAAAAAGAGAACAACATGCAGGGGAGGGCAAGAGTCTGAGAGATCAACATAGAGGGGGTGCCTGCTCCAAGCCTCTACAGTGTGCCTGGGGGCAGGTCCCCAGCAGGTAGACACACACAGGAGGACTGCTCCAAGCCTCAGATGCGGCTGGGGGCAGGTCCCCAGTGGCGACACACACACATACACACACACACACACACACAAAAGGCGCCTGGCAGACTGGGGCCATCATAGGACATCCACTGAGGGGTCCCAGACTTTCAGAGGGCACAGGCCGGGCTGAGGGACTCCCTCCACCCCAAGTGCACAAATTTTTGTGCACCGGGCCCCTAGTTATATATATATAAAAATCCTGAAGATTCCAGCAAAAACTGTTAAAATGAATAAATCAAAACTAATAAATTCAGTTAAGTTGCAGAATATAAAATTAATATAAAGATGTTGCATTTCTGTACACTAATAAACTGTCAGAAAGAAATTAAGAAAACAATCCCATTTATAATTTCATCAAAAAGAATAAAATACCTAGGAATAAATTTTACCAAGGAGGTGAAAGACTGTACACTGAAAACTCTAAGACATTATAGAAAGAAATTGAAGAAGACATAGTAAATGAAAAGATATTTTATGCTCATGGGTTGGAATAATTAATATTGTTAAAATGTTCATACTACCATAAGAAATCTACAGATTCAGTATAAACTCTATAAAAATTCTAGTAATATTTCACACAAAACAACAAACAATCCTAAAATATGTGTGGAACCATAAAAGACACCAAGTAGCCAAAGCAATCTTGAAAAAGCAAAGCTGAAAGCATCACACTTCCTGATTTCTAATTATATTACAAAGCTATATAATCAAAACAGTATGGGCCCTGGCTGGGTAACTTAGTTGGTTAAAGCATGTCCTGATATGCCAAGGTTGTAGATTTGTTCCCCTATCAGCACATAGATGAATCAACCAGTGAATCCATAAATACGTGGAACAACAAATTGATATTTTATCTCTCTCCCTTCTCTCTCCATAAATAAATGAATTTGAAAAACCAATATGGTATTGGCATAAAAAGAAACACAGAGATCAATGGAACAGAATAGCCCCAAAATAAATCCGCACATGCATGCATAATTAATTTATAACAGAAGATCTAAGAATACAATGGGAAAGGGACAGTATCTTCAATAAATTGTGTTGGGAAAATTGGACAGCCACATGCAAAAGAATGAAACTGGACTACTATTTTACATCATACACAAAAATTAAGTCAAAATGAATTAAAGATTTGAATGTAAGATTGGGAACCATAAAACTTTTAGAGGAAAACATTGGTGGTAAACTCCTTGACATCAGTCTTAGTAATGATTTTTTGGATATGACACCTAACACAAAGTCAACAAAAGCAAAAATATGTGAGTGGAGCTTTGTCAAACTAAAAAGCTGCTGTACAGCAAAATTGAAAAGTCAACCTATTTGTCAGTCGTTTATCTGATAAGGGATTAATACCATATGTGAATATATGCTACGTCTTCATTGTGAGCATGATTTCATCCATGTGAAGTTATGATGATGTGATCTGGATTTTCAGTAAATGTTATTTAAAAAATTTTTTTCCTCTCACTGAGTCCCAGAGAATGGAATTTGATTCTTGCTATGAAGATATTCCCAAAAGCATTCCTACAGGAACAAAAGTTGTCAGATCAGTTCAAAGGAGAGACATAGCCTACCCAATTTCCACAGCGGAGCATGTCACTCCCTGGACTCCAGGAATATTAATATTGGCAACACCCAAATGTGTTCTTTTCCACATTGTAATTTCTCCCACATCTGGATAAAAATCTAGAGCCTTGACCTGACTGTGCTTTGAGGAACTAGGGAAGAGCCTGGGTCTCTGCTAGCCTGAGGCAGCACAAAAAGGACAATAACTACCCAGGGAAGGCAGGTAAAGGGTAGCAATAAATCATCATCAGAGTCTTTTTGGGAGCAGCTGACTGGGACACAAATGACTACCAACAGGTTATTAGAATGTGGCAGAATTCTTCAGAATCCCCCAAATACAATGGTGAAAAATCAGGTGAAATGGTATTAATTCCTAGAGACAGTCACACACAATGCAGAATGAACCGTTGTCACTTGAGCTTTATAGAAAATGCTGACCACTGAACATGGAGATTTAACATGTCTGCTTAATCCCACTCACATTGAAACTGGTCCCTCCCTTGCCATAGTCTGTCAAAATAATTTTTTTTTACCATAGTCTATCTTAATGGGATTCGACCTTTATTTGCTGGAATTTGAGGTTTTATAAACTTTTTATTACTTACTTGACTGTTTATAAATATTTAGCATTATTGCATTTGAGCAAGATTTTGGTTGTGCTAGGAAGTAGCACCCTGCCCATGGAATGAATCTGCCCTGTATTTTAAGGCTAACTCTGATTAAATCATTCACTTGGTAAATATTTATTAAACATCTATAATGTGCTAGGCCCACAGTACAGAATAAGATGGCAACCTGCCACTTCATTATATTAGTATGTAATAGGAGAGAAGACATTTTTATCAATATGACTACACAACATGAGGATTCATAATAGTGGTCAGTAAGAACACATTGCCTTCCTCATCACTTTTTACTGAAGAAAAAGGCCCATAAGATAGTGGAGAATGTAGATCGAGTCATGCCTTGGGAGACATGCAGGTTCTACAACTTACTAGAATTCTCTTTGATCTATATAATCTAATAAACGAGTAATATGCAAATTGACCCTCACTCTGTTACACCTAAACCATGCCCACCAGCCAATCAGAGCAGCTGTATGCAAATTAACCCAGCCAAAATGGTGGCCAGCAGCCACGGAGCTAGAGCAAACAGGAGGCTTCCAATGCACCAGCAATGGAGGAAACTGCCTGCCTAGGCCGCTCAAGGCAACAAAGTTTCAATTATAGAAGCCGTGGAGCTGAAGCAAACAGGAGGCTTCATTGCCTGCCTAGGCCTCCACTCAAGGCAACAAAGTTTCAATTATAGAAGATAAATAAACCCCAGAAACCTGCTTCCAGCCAGCCTCGCTGGGATGTTGGGTCAATGGGAGCTGTGGGCAGTCTGCAAACGGCCATCAGCCCCTCACCCAGGCTGCCCAGGCATCCCAGTAGGGACCCGAACCCTGAAGGGGCTGTGGGCAGCCTGAAAATGGCCCTCAGCCCATCACTCAGGATGGCCACACCCCCATGGGGTGAGGGTTCCCACTGGGGGGCTTGGCCAGCCTGCACACAGCCATCAGCCCCTCATCAGGCTGGCCAGGCACGCCAGCAGGTGGACATCCCCTGAGGGGTCCCAGACTGCAAGAGGGCACAGGCCGGGCTGAGGGACCCCTCCCCCCCCCCGAGTGCACAAATTTTGTGCACCAGGCCCCTAGTTTCTTTGTACACAGATGGAGGTTTCCTATGTAAGTTAGTTGGGAATACAATGACTATAAAATGTTTAACACAGTTCCTGACATAGAATGAATAATGTTAATTTTATACTTGCTTTGTGCTCTCATCACATAGAAGCATCTACAACCTACAAAACTCTGTTACCTATAATTGGAATGATTCCTTCTGATATTAGTTAATAAGTTATTAATTTCAATATATAAGTAAAGAAAAATAGAAAAGACAAAATTATAGTTTCAGCTTCTATACTGTTATAAAATTAGTATAAATTTCATTTCCTAGCTCTGGATAATGTTAATAAATCATGACTGAAATTTCATCCTAGGAAGATTACTAAAGAGGAAGGGCTCTGAAACCTGCTCTAAAAGCAAAAGAAATCTTTTAGGTATAAAGAGAGTAGGGCTTTAGAAAAAGCCTGGAAATACTGGAAGTAATAACTTTAATACACATAAATCATCTGTCAGATTTGAAAAGGTGAATGACTTCAACACTGGCCTCTTGACTCTGGGGCAATGAGTGTCTTCTGTTTTATCAGATACTAGTGGCCCAGTGCACGAAATTTGTGCACATTAAAAGGCAATTAAGTAGAGGAAATATTTTAATATTGCTATTTGCCCTTTCTCTATAATAGAAGTGTCGGAGATTAAAGAAAATTAGTAAAACGTATATGAAAATCTTCATCCTGTCACAGTCTGGGGTGCACCATGGAACCTAGAGTCAAGTCTTCAACCACCCACATGCACCTCAAAATTGCTCGAGACCCAAACCTGGATGGCCCCCCTTCATTGGGCTAGATTCAGACCCAGCCAGTCCCACCTTGTCAAGCCCTGCCAGGTGGGGGGATGCAGCCTCAGGTCCCCTGGGTGCCAGGGCAGGGGGGCATGGCCTGAGGTCCCCCATCAAGCCCTGCTGGGTGGAGGGAGTGGCCTGTGATCCCCCAGCCTGGCGCCGGGGCAGGGGGCACAGCCTGAGGTCCCCTGGCCTGGTGCTGGGGTGGTGGGCATGGCCTGAGGTCCCTCGGCCTGGCACCAGGGAAGAGGGTGCAGCCTGAGTTCCTCTAGCCTGGTGCCAGGGCGCGGGGAGCAGCCTGAGGTCTTCTGTCAAGCCCTGCAGGTGGAAGGCACAACCTGAGGTCCCCTGTCAAGCCCCATGCAGGAGGTGGGTGGGCATGCAGCCTCAGGTCCCTGCTAATTGTTCCTTAAGGCTCGTTATAGAAACTTAGCCTCAGCTGTGAGTGTAAATTGACCAGAATGACGGTCAATTTGCATATTCCCTCTTTATTATATACTAGGGGCCCGGTGCACAAAAATTTGTGCACTTGGCGGGGGTAGGGGGGTCCCTCATCCCGGCCTGTGCCCTCTCACAGTTTGGGACCCTGGAATCCATTGGGGGCACACAGCACACCTCTGTGTGTGCTGTGTGCCCCGATTGCACTGATTTCCAGGCTTCAGCCTTGGGGGCGGAGCTGGCTCGGTCCCTCTGCACCGAGGCTGCCCTGCCGCCTGAAATCCATCACGGGGTGGGGCATGGGCACACACAGAGGCTGCTCCTCACCCCCCCAGGTTGCGCCTCTGGCCAGGTTGTTCCTCCCCTCCTGGCTCCCCCAAGGCAGAGGTCTTCCATCTGCCTTGAGGGACCCCAGTGCCGCACACCGCTTCTCCTGGGGCTGAGACCTCCGCCATATTGGCTGGGCTAATTTGCATACAGCCACTCTGATTGGCTGGTGGGCGTGGCTTACCCATCTCAGAGAAACAGTTAATTTCAATATTACGCTTTTATTAGTTAAGATAAGATAGTTTCTCTCACTGAGTCTAATAACAAAACAGACCTAATCACTGTACAAACAGAATCTGAAGAGATGTCTAATCTGAATAGGATTTTATCTATTTAAAAACTCATTTCATGAATGCACATTTATAGGGAAAACTAAAATAATTGATTGCATAAACAACTATCCTCACATAATAGGTAGTTGCTACTTGAAATAAAAACCCAAGTGACAGTGCAGTCACATATAGTAGCATATATCAAACAGCTTAGATGAAAGATGGCATGTCCTGAAAAAGTTTCTGGTGATTGCAAAAATTGGCCCAAGACAAAGACATTGATGCCAGAAGATGCATGTGAAGAGTTCAAATGAAATGTTAAAAAGCAAAAATAGTAAAATATGTACTATATTAAGTAAATAAAACCTTAATTACTAAAATGAATAATGAAAGTGAGAGTATACCTCTTCTCATATTAGTTTATTTTCAAACTAAAGACAAAATTTTTGTTTCAGCTTCTATATTAGTATAAATTTTGTTTATACTATTATATAATCCTAGTCAGAACCATGGAGTTATCAATTCCCACTTCACCTTTGTGTCATTGAACCTCTGGTTCATGGTCAATGTTTGAAGTGTTTCATATATTTGGCTTCTTCCTTCCACTACTTGTTTTATTCATCCTCATCCTCCTCCTCCTCCTCCTCCTCTTCCTCCTCCTCCTCCTCCTCCTCCTCCTCCTCCACTTCTGGTTCCTCTTCTTCCCCTCCTTCCTCAGGGGCAGCCTCTTCTGGAGGCTTCTCTTCTGTGGGCTCTTCTTTTGAAGCATTACAAATGATGCACGTGGCAATACTGACAACTGCTAATATTATGAGAAAAAGTATTAAGAATGATAAGATCATATTGTCTAAGATCTTTTCATTTTTGCCAGGTTGGACAGTGACATCACCTGCACTATCTGTTGTATGTTGATCAGGTGGCAAACCAGGGATACCACTGTCCACACTACCCCCAGGTCCGAATAATTTGCAGTCAGGGGGTGCATAGCCAGGCTTACAATGGCAGTGCTTCAAATTGTTGCAAATTCCTTTCTTATCACACATTGCTTCTATATCGCAGTCATACTTGAGCACAGTAGCTGCAACGCAGGATGCATTTGCGCAGACTTTCCCTGTGGTACAAGCAGTTCCATAGTCCACATTTCCTTCATCTTCTTTATCTTCATTCTCATAGAAATCCATGGCCCAGCAGTAGTTGTCAGGAGAAGGAACCTGGATCACTGTATGATAGGGTTTGATTTCTGGCATCTCTCTAATACCTGAACATACAATTTTCCCACACCGTGTATTCTCTGCTGTACACTTAACATACTCCTGGTTAGTAGCAGAAGGAAGGCCACAGTTTCCAAACCGGTCCCCTTGCATGTTTATCAGTTCATAACACGTATCTTGAGCAGACGTTGCAAAGGCCCCAAAATATTTTTCGCATTGATAATTAGGGTTCTTACACATACCTTCTACACAGTAATATTCTGTGCATGGTGTACCATCTTGCATGTAGAAGTTTTCGGGACATTTTGCAGAGATACCATCACAGTACTCTGGGAGGTCACACTCTTCCGAAAGAGGACGGCACATGACGCCCTTTTCTTGAAATTGGCACGAATCTTTACAACAAGGTCCTGGACTACACTTTGCACCAGCCGTCAGCATACAAGATGTGTCACAGCACTTGTTTATGTCACAGTCACTACCACAGTCACACTGCTCACCGGCATCCACCACACCATTTCCACAGTCAGCAACTCTACGCAAGCGGCCTTTGTGCCGCTGAGGGTTGTTAAATAGGCAGGCCCCTCTGTGTTCCTGGAGGAACTGGTAGAAGTCGTCAGAGCTACAGTTGCTGAAGCCACTTTCTTTGGTGATATTGTCACGCATGAGGCAGAGGTGTTTGTCTTTACAAATGCAGGCTGAGTGGTCGTGCCGAATACCCAAGTTGTGCCCAAGCT
>PVJC01051195.1:0-11546 GCA_004026665.1 Murina feae | reverse complement strand
CTCTGATTGGCTGTTGGCCTCCATCTTGGCTGGATTAATTTGCATACAGCCACTCTGATTGGCTGTTGGCCTCCATCTTGGCTGGGTTAATTTGCATACAGCCGCTCTGATTGGCTGTTGGCCTCCATCTTGGCTGGGTTAATTTGCATACAGCCACTTTGATTGGCTGGTGGTAACGGTCACATTTGCATGTTTCGCTTTTATTATAGAAGATATTTGGTCCTCAACCTTAAATCCATGTAAAGATTTTTGCTTTATTGTCTTTCTCTGAATATAATGCCTTATAATATTGATTGCAGACCAGTGCCCCCTGTCCTAATGTTCTTTTATTTCAAACTTTTGTGATCTGATGCACAGGTATTCTTCAGGTGAACTTCATACTCATTCTTTTCAGTTCCTCCAGAAATCCTACCCACATCTCTTTTCCTACTCTTTCCCTTAGATAGGCACATTGGTGCTTTCTTTCTTTATTTTAAGTTTTAGTTTTCAGTTACAGTGGCATTAAATACTATTTTATTTTAGTTTCTGGTGCACAGCATTGTGGTTGGACAATTATATAATTTAAGAAATGATCCCGCTGGTAATTTAAGTACCCACTGGGCACCATACATAGTTATTACAATACTAGAGGCCCAATACACAAAATTTGCACATTGGGGGCAGGGTTCGTAAGCCTGGCCTGTGCCCTTTTGCAGTCCCAGACCCCTTGGGGGATTTCCACCTGCTGGCTTAGGCCTAACCCAACATTCAGACATCCCTCTCACAGTCTGGGACCACTTGATTCTTACTTCCTGCCTGCTCACTGCCTCTTACCACCTGGCTCCTGCTCTTTAGCACTGTCATGGAAATGGGAAAGGTTTTCACCACCACTGCTGTGCTTGCCAGCCATGAACCCAGCTTCTGGCTGAGCAGCACTCCCTCTTTGGGAGTGCACTGACCACTAGGGGGTAGCTCCTGCATTGAGTATTTGTCCCTTGGTGGTCAGTGCACATCATAGCAGCTGGTTTTTCTGGTCATTCTGCTACAGTGGTTGCTTAGGCTTTTATTATATAGACTAGAGGTCTGATACACAAAATTCATGCACTCAGGTGGGGGGTTCCTCAGCCCGGCCTGAGCCCTTTCACAGTCTGGAAACCCTAAGGGCTGTCCGAGTGATGGCTTAGGCCCGCTCCTTATCAGTCAGACATCCTTTGTGCTGCAGTGGAGACAGGAGAGGCTTCTGCCACTACTGGTGCTCTCACCAGCTGTGATCCTGGTATCTGGCTGAGTGGCGCTCCCTCTGAGGGAGCACACTGACCACCAGGGGGCAGCTCTTGCATTGAGCATCTGACCTCTGGTGGTCAGTGCATGTCATAGTGACTGGTCGTTCTACTGTTAGGCCAAAACTGGCTCTCCAACATCCCCAGAGGAGTCCCAGATAGTGATAGGGTGCCGGCCAGGCTGAGGGACCCCACTGGTGCACGACCTTGGCCAGGGAGGGACATGGGAGGTTGGCCAGTCAGGGAGGGGCCGCAGGAGTGCTCCAGGCATGTCTGGCCCATCTCATTCAGTCCCAATTGGCAGGACCCCAGCAGCAAGCAAACCTATTGGTCAGAACATCTGCCCCCTGATGGTCAGTGCACATCATAGTGAGAAGTTGAAAAGCTTTAGCATATAATTAGCATATTATGCTTTGATTTGTTGACTAGCCAACTGGACAACCAGACACTTAGCATATTAGACTTTTATTATATAGAACTAGGGCCCAGTGCATGAAATTCGTGCACTGGTGGTGGTGGTGTGTGTGTGTGTGTGTGTGTGTGTGTGTGGTTCCTGAGCCTAGCCTGCCCCCTCTCACATACTGAGAGCCCTCAGGGGGTGTCCTACTGATGGCTTAGGCCCGCTCCCTGCTCCCCTTGAGCAGTAGGCCTAAGCCTCAGTCTGGCCTCCCTTTGTGGGAGATGACCAGGCTAATCAGATGAAGCCACCAGCCCCATAACCCCAGTGCTGCAGCCACTGCCAGTCACTACAGCCACCAAGGTGTTTTCATCAACATGGATTCTAGTCCCTTCACCATGAAAAAATGACAACTTTCTTAGGCATTTTCAAGATGTGTCTTTCATAGGAAATGACCTTTCTTTCTTTCTTTCTTTCTTTCTTTCTTTCTTTCTTTCTTTCTTTCTTTCTTTCTTTTTATCCTCACCTGTTTCCATTGACTTTTAGAAAATGTGGAAGAGAAGGGAAAAACAGAGAGAAACAACAAAGTGTAGGAACACTTTGGTTGCCTCCTGCATGAGCCCTGCCTGACCTGGGCCCTGGCCAGGGAGAAGCCTGCAACCTAGGTACATGCCCTTGGTCAGAACTGAATCCAGACCCTGCAGTCAGCAAGCTGAGGTATTATGCACTGAACCAAACTGGCTAGGGCAGGATATGACATTTTTTAGCCCTCCAGCAGTGGACCTTCATTTTTTTCTCCAGGAGTGAGGTGGAAACACCCTAGATGGCCTTTTGGGATTCTTATTACCCAAGTAACTAAGAATATTACCAGTGGCATACAGGGAGCTTAGCCAATGAGCGGTCAGAAAAGGTGTTTCCTCTATAGTTCACTTTGATCACCAGCTCCACCCCTGCCCCTCCAATCCCAGCTCCACCCCTGCCCAGGCCTGTAACCTCTATCTGAAGATGCAGGCCTGGGAAGAAGACTCCTGAGCCCCTATGATTGCCTGCTTCACAGAGTCCAGGCCTCTGTGTTCACCAGCTCTGCCCCTGCCCAGGCCCTGAGATCGCCGGCTCCATCCCTGCCCACTGCAGCCTCTGGCCAAGGCTACAGGCCTGGGCAGGGGACCCCCAAACTCCTGCTTTTCCTGCTCCACCCTTGAGACTCTGGCCAAGACTACAGGCCTGGGTAGGGAACCCCTAGAACCTTGCTTTGCCGGCTCCACCAGTGCCCAGACCACTGTGATTGCAGGCTCCGCCCCTGCCCCTCCAATCACTGGCTCTGCAGAGCCCAGGCCCCTGCGATCTCCAGCCTTGCCCCTGCCGAGGCCTGAGGCCTCTCGCCCAGGCCTTAGGCCTGGTAGGGCACTCTCATACCCCTCTGACCACCGACTCTTCCCCTGCCCCCTCTGATCACTGGCTCCACCCTTGCCCATGCCTGAGGACTCTGGTGAAGGCCTCTGGCCTGGGCAGGGGACTCTCAGCCCCCTCTGATTGCCTGTTCTCCTCCTCGGGCCCCCTGTATCCCCCACCACCTGCCTGGCTAACAGGCCAGACCACTTCAGTGGCGGGGCTGAGCTGGACTGGGCACCGCCATCTTGTGGCCATGGGGGTAGCCATCTTTATGATGGAGTGATGCCTAATTTGCATATTACTCTTTTATTAGATAGGATTATAGATTATGTTCTCTAGAGGCAGTGGTATTTTCTAATAGGCAAGAGTTTAAGTTCTAGTCAGGACAGATTTGAATCCAGCATTCAAGAGTTACTAGTTATATTTACTTACGTCTTGCAAATGGGAAGTGCAACCCATGTAATGAGAACAGCTGAGCAGTGGAATGAATTTTTGCCAGTAGTACTATCTACCTCACATAACATTAAAGGGGATAAAATGCTTAGCCTGAACTAATGATTTAAATTCAGATTTTTCTTCCTGGAAAATAATTGGTTTGACGTTCAAATCTATCAAAAGAAGAGGCATCAAGAGGGGAATGTTTACAAGTCCAATATTCCATAAGTTGTTTAATTCAAATCTTTGAGATTTTCTTTGTGAGAGCCACCATCTTACAGTTCTTGGGGCCTTTATTTTCCTCTCATATGCTGTGCCTTATATTGGTGTTTATATCTCATCTAATGTTATGCTATTGTAACAGAGAATATAAAGCATAAAATATTTACACAATATGGTACTAAACAGAATTAAATATGCTAACTAACAAATTAACAAGTCTGTCGGAACAAAAGACAAAGCATATTTTTTTGCTAACAATCTGTATTTTAGCTTCTATTTTGCAGGGGTCAACAGTTTCTGTTCCTGTCTAAATAGGAGAAGGCCAACCAGAGATATTAGGCTGATGCAGATCAATTCAACATGCTGACATCAAGACTTTTACCATAACCAGGCAGAACACTGCCTGCATGCACTTCCCTTTCTTCTCCTTATGAAAGCCACCAGTTGACCAGAGATATGAAGCCTGTTTTTCTGACAGGAATCAGCTGTCTTCTCAGAAGCCAGCACCTGAACAACCCCTCTTCTTTTTATCAACACCTGTTTCATGAGTACTGGCTTTCATCACAGCAGACAGCCAAACCTGCCTTTGGTAACACCAGGAGTCTATGGATGATAGAGTCTGTGCCTGAGCCACCTCTGAGTCTGTCACATTTGAACACATTTTTTGTATATGATAAGATAGCATACATTGTATGAATTACTTATAGCCTCAAAATCAGATTCTCAAAAGAGTTTTGTCTACCACTATGCCTCCACTTACCAAGGACAATGCCTAATACGGACAAAAGACTTCTGGTTTCATTTCTCTTTATTATCTCAATTCAGGGAAATGCTTGTTTTTGTGAGGAGTGTTTGCTAAGAATACATGTCCTTTCCCTAGCCAATTTGGCTCAGTTGGTAGGGCATCAGCCTGAGGAATGAAGGGTCCCAGGTTTGAATCTGGTCAAGGGCACATGCCCTGGTTGTGGACTCGATCTCCAGTAGGTGGCATGCAGGAGGCAGCCAATCAATGGTTCTCTCTCATTATTGACGTTTCTGTCTCTCCCTTCCTCTCAGAAATCAATCCTATCTAATAAAAGAGTAATATGCAAATTATCCATCACTCCGTCACTTCTTCACTCACTCGATCTGTCACAAAGATGGTGGTGGCCATGAGCTGGAATGAGCAGGAAGCTTGGGTTGCCCCTGATGATGGTGGAAGTCAAGCTTCCCACCTGCCCTGGCTGGCCCTAAGCTCCACTCAAGGCTACCAAGTTTCATTTATAGTAGATAAATAAATCCCTGATACCTGCTAAAAAAAAAAAAAAAAAAAGAAAAGAAAAAAGACAGGCTGGGAGCTTGGGTCACTGGGGGGTTTGACCAGCCTGTAAGCAGCCATCAGCCCCTTATCCAGGCTGGCCAGGCACCCCAGTGGGACCTCCACCCTGATCTGGGCAAACTAGCCAGCCCCTACCTGTGCACCAGGCCTCTATCCTCCTATATAATAAAAGGGTAATATGCAAATTGACCCTAATAGCAGAATGACTAGGAATGACTGGTCACTATGACACAACTGATCACCAGGGGGCAGACACTCAATGTAGGAGATGCCCCCTGGTGATCATTGTGTTCCCACAGTAGAAGCTCTGCTCAACCACAAGCTGGGCTGACGGCTGCCAGCACAGTGGTGGTGGTGGGAGCCTCTCCTGCCTCCTCAGCAGCGCTAAGAATGTGTGACTGCAGCTTAGGCCTGCTCTCCACTGGCAAGTGACATCTCCTGAGGGCTCCTGGGCTGCCAGAGTGATGTCTGACTGCCAGCTTAGGCCCAATCCCCCAGGGAGCGGGCCTAAGCCAGCATGTGGACATCCCCTGAGGAGTCTCAGACTGTGAGAGGTCACAGGCCGGGCTGAGGGGATACCCCCCCCCCCCGGCCGAGTGCACAAATTTTTGTGCACTAGGCCTCTAGTAAAAATATATTTTAACAAAAGAATAAATGTCCTTTTTCTTTTTAATATTTATTTAGCAATTTTAGAGAAAAGGAAAGGGAGGGAGGAAGAGAGAGAGAGAGAGAGAGAGAGAGAGAGAGAGAGAGATCTGATTTGTTGTTCTACTTACTTATGAATTCATTGGTGGATTCTTGAATCCCCAACCTCGGCATATTGGGACGATGCTCTATCCAACTGAGGTAGCTAGCATGGATCCTAATGAATTTTCACTGTAAGCTGTTGTCCTTAGGCTTTCCCACCAGTTTCCTAAGTTATGTTTCATTTGGAAAATTCTAGCCTGTTTTTGAATAAACTGAGAAAAAATGAATACACTCTTTAGAGTAACCAGAGAGAGCCAATGACCCACAGGTTCACCCAGGGCTAGGAAGAGGCTGAGCCCAGAAAGACACTTAGGATGCAAGTGTACTTGAGAGTGAGGGGGTCCTTATATTCTTTCACTCTAGGTGCCTCATGTTCCTCACCTAATTCAACCCTAATCCCACCTTTGAACATCTGTAGAGGGGGCAATCCATCTCTAATCCATTGATTAGAGAGAGAAGGGCTGCTGAGATCACTCAGTCTATCCTGCCTGGCATTTCCCCTGGATCATTCCTTCCAGCTGCTTCTTCTAAAATCTGGTGGGAGATATTTGCCATGAAGAAAGAGAGGGAGAAGAGGAAGACATTTCAGATAACCCAGGTGTATTAGTAACAATCCAGTCTTCCTTTGTTTTAACACACAATGTTTTAACAGTTGTGTGGGCGTTTTCCCTTCAATGAGCAAGGCCACAACACCAGTAGGGTGGCCTACAGTAGAACTCATTCTGACACCGTCCACCTGAATATAGTCCTATCCCACGGGTAAAGGGCTCAGTCCCACCTTCAGATTCCAGTCCCAAGGTGCAGGTCCCCTGGGTATTCACAACTTCTGTCCAACTTGACTACAAATCAATATTCCCATAACCCTCTTCTCAGGCCCCATTAGGTACCAAGAGTGGGTCACAGAACTCAAGGAAATACTTAATATGCTTACCATTTTATTAAAGAATATGATAAAGCATAGGGATGAAGAGATACATTGGGTAGAGTCTTGGAGGGTCCTGACGTCAGGAGCCTTTGTCCTGGTGGAGTTGTTGTACATCATCCTCCCAGTATAGGATTGTATTCACCAACCTAGAATCTGTATGAAACACACAATGCTGGGATGATATTGTGGTTTTCTTCCAAGATAGTTATTTAATCCTTGAGGACACAAATAGCCTCAACACAGATGAATAGGAGAATAGGCGAGGCAAGTAGAAACCAAAATAAAGTAGGGTTGGCCAGACTCATTTCAGATTAAAATAGACTGTAATCCAAAAAGAGTTACAGGAGACAAATAAGGTCAATATAAAATGCTAAAGGGGTCAATTTATCAAGGAGATATAACAGCCATAAATATATATGCATCCAACATCAGAGCACCTAAATATATTAAGTAAATACTAACAGAATCTAAGTGAGAAGTAGACAACAATATAATAATAGTGAGACTTCAATACCTCACTGTAAGTAATGGATAACTCATCCTGAGAGAATATAAACAAAAACATTGGATTTGAAACATACATGATATAAAATTGACCAAATAGACAGCTATAGAACACTAGGAGCACAGTGTGCAATTTGAAATTGCGCAGCACCAGCCACCCTTTGGTCCAGCCCTGTCTTCCTCTCTGGCCCCTCAAGCAGCTGAGGGGGCTGCTGATCAGGCCCTCCCCCAGCGCAGGCGCATGGAGGCCCCTGTCACCTTGTCCCTGATGCTGCACGGGCAACCTCTTGTCTGGTCCACCGGTTATAGGACCCAGTTAATTAGCATATTTCTCTATTTTATATCTATATATCTATATAAAAGATATAACAAAGATCAGAGTTTAAATAATCAGAGTTTATATAACAAAGATCAGAGTTTAAATAATTGAAATAGAAAAAAATTAAATGAACAGCTGACTTTTTGAAAAAAAATAAACAAAATGGAAAAATCTTTAGCTAGGCTCTCTAAGGAAAATAAAGATCCAAATAAATAAAAGCAGAACTAAAAGAGGAGACATTTAGATTGCTATCACAGAAATACAAAGAATCAAAAAAGATAAGTGGGGAAATTATAATTCAATGTTTTATTAACTGTGCTATTATAAATTCAAGTTGTACAGTCAAGAGACAGCAAGTATATTAGTGTGCTTTTAAATTAAAAAATACAAAGAATCATGAGATACCACATGAACATCGGGTAGAAAAAATAGATATATTTTTAAAAACATATAACCTCCAATGGATGCTAACAAAGAAATATAAAATTTGAAGAGTCCTATAATAAGTAAGGAGATTGAGTTGATTAGCAAAATTCCTAAACACAGAAAACTATGGAACCAGATGTCTTCGAATGCAAATTCTGCCAAACATTTAAAGAATTAACACCAACTCTTTCTAAACTCTTTACAAATGAGGAGGAGGGAACACTTGCAAATTCATTTATTTAGGCCAGAATTACCCTAAAAACAAAGGCAGATAAATACATTTCAAGGAAAGAAAACTATCACAAAAGAATAAGGCAACCAACCTAATGGGAGAAGATATTTACAAACAACAGCTCCAACAAGGGGTTAATATCTAAAATATATAAAGAACATATGCAAATCAAGACCCAACTAAAAACAATCAAATTAGAAAACGGGAGAACAGACATTTCTCCCAAGAAAATACACAAATGGCCAACAGATGCGTCCTATATGGCAGTCTGCAGCTTCTTTTTTTATTTTTTTTTTAATTTTTTTTATTACATACAGTTTTACAAAGATTAATACATATATTTCTTTTTGTTCTCTCTGCCCTTCCCCCCGCCTCCCTACAGCTTCTTTTATGCATTCTGAATTTGGGAGGGAATGTAAGGAAGATTACATGAAGGTCTGAGAAAGCAAGGTGGGGATTGACTTACACCACAGTTAAGATTATGCGCTCTCTTTAAGGTGGTTTCTAGGTAGCTTTGCTTCTGAGGGGTCTGAAAAAGGCCATTTCAAAAAGATGTGTTAACATAGATGCACGGAAACATGGACAAGGCTTGCCTAGGGCAAAGCTACTCCTTTTACTAAATAAGCTATATGCCTGGGCTGTGACTATCCACCATGAGCTGCCCAGTTAGGAATTTATGGTCAGATCACCCTTTTGTATCCATACTTGCACAACCACTCTTTTCCTTTTTCCTACCTCCTAGTTCACTTTCTTCCCTTAGAAACCACATTGAGCCATCTTTCCTTGGCCTCATAGTTTTCTTAACGTTGTACACTGAGAGGGAGCAGAATATGCCACCGCTGGGTGTTCTGTGTTGGCGTGTGGATGGTTGAGTTGAAGGCAGTGAAGACCCATGTGACTCAGGAAAAGCTTTTGACCGCTCCCTTAACTGCCTAAAAGAATTTAGGTTAAGGGACCTGTACCTGGAAGAGAGCCTTTACCAGAAATACCTTTTCATGTTACGCTATCTACCTGGCCTGGCAAACTTTGTTCAGCAAACATTTGCTCTTCTCATCTCCTGTGAATTGTCTTTCTTCCCTTTGAAGCCCCAGACCCACCCTCTTCTCCTTAGCTCAGGGTGGTACATGTGCCTCAATTGCCTCACTGCCTTTGAGTCTTCATGTCTTTCTGGGGCTCCTATATGTATGTAATTATATGTGGTTTTCTCCTGTTGATCTCTCTTAGGTCAATTTAATTATTAGACCAGCCGATGAACCCAGAAGGGCAGTGGGGAAACTTTTCCTCCCCTCCAATGTTGTGTTACCTGAGCCTTCCCCATCTTCCTCGCTCAGGTTTCCATACTCCTGACCACTCAGTTCAAGTTTCTCATATGTGAAGGCTTCCATTTACTTCCAGATTTAGTTTGCGCCTCTCGTTTCTGTGCTTACAATAACACCTGTTACCTACATGAGCCATAATAACAATGTTAAACTTCTCCTGGAGCCCTTTACTCCAGGAAAACAACAGTGGTAAAGGAAATCTATCCTCCTTTGTGTGTCCTAATAAACAGCTGACTGCAAAGAACCACTCTTTCCCTTATGACTTAGAGAAGACTCACCGATGTCTCACCTTTTCACTTATAATTAGGGCAGACAAAGACCCTTGAAACTCCCATGCTCTGCCTCATAAATAAGGTTAGCTGAGCTGTTTGATCTCACCGATCAATTGAAATGAAGTTTCTTATGGAACTAAAATTTCATAATGCAACTTAAACTTGAGTTAAGCTTCTCACCTTACTCCAGGTTCCTAAACTTTGAATGAAGCACCTCCTGACCCAGCATACACCCCATCCTTAATAATATCGCCTAAGAATCAGCAGATTCTCTTACTATCCATCTCCTTCATACCCCGTTTTCTGCCTGGGCTTTCAGAGGCTTGCAGTTCTACATTTGTTCCTGCCCCCCGCCCTGCCCACCCCATGTTGCAATAGTCTCCTTCCCCTTACTGTAATAATTCTTTCAAATAAGGTATTTTTACCAAGTTTAGATTTTATTTTTATTTGATAATCCAAATTATTAACTTGTTTCATTATCTGTTTAGATATTGTATATATTGTATTCCCTTTTCTTCAGATTTGGAGCTGTTTTTTGTGTGTTTTTTTTTAAACAATGACAATGCCTGTTTCATGCCGTGTTCTTATGTCTTAACCTGCCTGTCTCTGACTGTTCCCTATGACTAGTTCCATCAATTTCGGTTTTTGTTTTAGTTTCAGAGACTGTGATTGTATCTTTCTGTCTCCCTCATATTCCTCCTTCTTCACCTATTCGTCTCTCTGAGGCCAAGCTCCTGTTTTCAGATTATTCCAGAGAGACCTGCGTGTGGAGTAAGTTCCTTCCCAGACTCTGGTAAGCTGCTGACTTTGGTCTCCAGCTCAGAAGTAGGCTCCTGCTATGGTGGTGGAGATGTCTGACTTCACCCCCCAAGTAGGAAGGGAAAAACTGGTTTCACACTTCTTGTTGGTTGTTTTTGTCTTTTTAAAAATTCAGCTGATTAAAGAGAATTTCTTGTTTACTTGTTCTTTTTTTTTTTATGGTGACTTCTGGGTTTTAAGATTACTCTAAATAGAAGACTAATGTTGGTGTGTGTGTGTGTGTGTGTGTGTGTGTACCACAGTTGGAGGTGGGTAAGCACAAGGGAGAAGCATGCTTTCAGTACTAATTAAAATTGTTAGTTTTTATTTCCCATAAAAGACTATTTGCTAAAAGTAGCTGTTTTTTATATTGTGGTTGATTTAAAAAGTAGCAAAAATTTTAATGCCATATTAGCTGATTTGGATGATTCAATTCAACAGTAAAGGGAGCTAAACTCTAATAGCATATTGTGTGCTTATGGAGAGAATTTCACTGCTCTCTCTTACATTAGAGCTTTTTTAGTAATGTTATTTCTGATTGTTTTCCCCTGTGAACAGAAACATCTAAAAAGGAGTCACTAATGTGATGGGGCCATAAAGTGGAATGGAGAGGCCTCTGGGGAAGTTGGTTTTATTCACCTTCACACCCAGATGGAACATGAACTTTTAAACTGCCAACCACAGTGGCTACATCCTGTTGCAGTTCTCAGAATGAGGCTCATTTCCGAGAAATACAACCTAGCAACTAGCTTATAACCTACTAGGGGCCCGGTGCACAAAAATTTGTGCACTCGGGGTGGAGGGAGTCCCTCAGCCTGGCCTGCCCCCTCTCACAGTCTGGGACTCCTCAGTGGATGTCCTATGAGGGCCCCAGTCTGCCAGGCGCCTTTTGTGTGTGTGTGTGTGTGTGTGTGTGTGTGTCATCACTGGGGACCTGCCCCCAGCTGCATCTGAGGCTCGGAGCCGTCCTCCTGTGTGTGT
>PVJC01051194.1:0-11526 GCA_004026665.1 Murina feae | reverse complement strand
TCTGCCCTTGCCCATGTCTGAGGCCTCTGGCAAAGGCTTCTGGCCTGGGCAGAGCACCCCCAGCCCCCTCTGATTGCCTGTTCCACCCCTCAGTATCCCCACCTCCCTCGTCACCTGCCTGACTAACAGGCCTGACCACTTCAGTGGCAATGCTGAGCCGGATTGGGCGCCTCCATCTTGTGGCCATGGGGCAGCCATGTTTATCACAGAGTGACGCCTAATATGAGGTGTCACTATGTGACAAAGATGTCTGCCCCCATAACCACAAGATGGCAGCACCCATAGCCACATCCTGTCTAATAAAAGAGTAATATGCAAATTAGGTGTCACTCTGTGACAAAGATGGTTGCCCACATGGCCACAAGATAGCGGTGCCCAGTCCGGCTCAGCCCTGCCACTGAAGTGGTCAGGCCTGTTAGCCAGGCAGGTGATGGGGGAGGTGGGGGCCCGAGGGGTGGAACAGGCGATCAGAGGGGGCTGGGGATCCCCTGCCCAGGACAGAGGCATTCGCCAGAGGTCTCAGGCATGGGCAAAGGCCGAGCCGGTGATAGGAGGGAGCAGGGGCAGAGCCGGTGATCAGAGGGGTATGAGGGTGCCTACCCAGGCACAAGGCCTGGGCCAGAGGCCTCAGGCCTGGGCATGGTCAAGGCCAGAGATCGCAGGGATCTGGGCTCCACAGAACCAGCAATCAGAGGGGCAGGGGAAGAGCCTGCCATCACAGGGGTCTGGGCACTGGTGGAGCTGGCAAAGCAGGGACCTGGGGGTCCCCTGCCCAGGTCTGCAGCCTTGGCCAGAGGCTGCCAGTGGGGCAAGGGCAGAGCTGGCGATGACAGGGGGCAGGATCAGAGCCAGTGATCACAGAAGCCTGGGCTCTGTGAAGCCAGCAATCAGAGGGGCTTGGGGGGGTCCCCTGCCCAGACCTGCAGCCTCAGGCAGAGGTCACAGGCCTAGGCAGGGGTGGAGCTGGGATTGGAGGGGCAGGGGTGGAGCCAGTGATCAGAGTGAACTACAGAGGAAACACCTTTTATGACCGCTCATTGGCTAAGCTCTGTGTATGCCACTGGTAATAGTCTTAGTAACTTGGATAATAAGAATTCCTAAAGGCCATCTAGGATTTTCCCACCACACTCCTGGAGAAAAAAAATGAAGGTCCACTGCTGGAGGACTAAGAAATGTCATATCCTGCCCTAGCCAGTTTGGCTCAGTGCATAATTCCTCAATCTGCTGACTGCAGGGTCTGGGTTCAATTCTGACCAAGGGCGTGTACCTAGGTTGCAGGCTCCTCCCTTGCCGGGGCCCAGTTCAGGGCATATTCAGGAGGCAACCAATCAAAGTGTTCCTCTCACTTTGATGTTTCTCTCTGTCTTTCCCTTCTCTTCCACATTCTCTAAAAATCAATGGAAACATATCATCAGGTGAGGATAAAAAAGAAAGAAAGAAATGTCATATCCTATGAAAGTCACATCTTGAAAATGCCTAAAGAAAGTTGTCATTTTTTCATGGTGAAGGAACTGGAGTCAGTGTTGATGAAAACACCTTGGTGGCTGTGGTGACTGACAGTGGTTGCAGCAGCGGGATGATGGGTGTGGTGGCTTCCCCTGATTAGCCTGCTCACCTCCCACAAAGGGAGGCCAGACTGTGGCTTAGGCCCACTCCCCAAGGGGAGCAGGGAGAGGGCCTATGCCATTAGTAGGACACCTCTTGAGGGCTCCCAATATGTGAGAAGGGCCAGGCTGGACTGAGGAACCACCCCCCCTCCCCAGTGCACAAATTTTGTGCACCGGGCCCCTAGTGTGTATATATATATATATATATATATATATTTTAAAGACTGAGGATGTGTTCTGATTAAAGCAGGCCGAAGAGGCGGCCAACAGGATCCAGATCTGCATTTGGGCACTAATTCAGGAAGGAGGATGTGATGCCACAGACTTAGTAGGTCATAAGACTTGGACAGGGGATGGTGGGTTCAAGTGCTATCTCCATGTAAACCGACGCAGTTGACCTGTGCTGCGGTGATGTCAGAACAGCCTTGTTCTTGGAAAGACTCAAGTATTTAAGATAAAGGTCGTGATGTGTGCAACTTACCTCCAGGCAAGGTCTGTGCCTGTGCTTAGTGAGCTTCGTGCGTCACTGGCCGGGGTACATTATAAACACATGGAGCGAAGTGTTAATTAGCAAGATGTAAATCTGGCCAAGGGTGTAAGAACACATGTCCTTTGTACGATGTCTTGTTTTCACAACTCCTCATAAACTTGAAGTTATTTATAAGTTTTCCGTAGAGGGTGTGTGTCCCCAGGCCCCAGGGGCCGAGCCTGGAGCTGCCTCTCCTCCCACCTGCTCCCCCTGGTGTGGTCCCCGGGGGGCCATGGTGGCAAAGGAGTGGGTCTCCTCCTGACTCTACGCCTTGACTGTGTCAGTTCAGAGAATTCAGGCCAGACATGAGGCTTTGCTCCCGTCACCCCTCAGGCTCCCTCCACCTGTAGGAGGCACTGTTCCAGGTTCCCCCAGCTGGTCCACAGCGGCCTTACAACTCCAGCCAAGGGGCCAGGGGCCAAAGGTCAGAGGGGCCGTGCATCCCCTGGGGTTGGAGAAACCCTGAGGCCACCAGAAACCCGGGCTTCCTCAAACACAGGGGCAGCTGGCACAGGGGGATTGAGGTGGGGGTGGGGAACAATGCACCACGAAGGCTTTTAACAGAGTGGAGTCTGGATGTAGGATTTTTACTCGTTTAGAGATGAAGGAATTTCATGTAGCAGCAATGAACTCAGTGCTGAGGACAGGAAGGAAATGGCCACAGGGGGCAGCAGAGGCTGGGAGCCGGCTCAGGGCAGTGGCCTTCAGAGCCCAACCTGGGTCCTGGCCCAGAGGTCACCTGCCTCTCATGTGACCACACGGCCAACGGCATGTCCTGGGTGTGGATGGGCAGGGACTGAGGCCAGAGGCTGGACTCCACTCACTGGGAGGGCCTGGCCTGAGACAAGGCCATCGGGAATCCTGGGCCAAGGACAGTTTTGCCCCACCCGGGGCAATGGCCAGACCCTCCATGGTGGGGGGCAGAGAAGGGATAGGTTAGAGGTGAGAGTCTAGGAAATTTCCAAGAATGTGCCTCCTTCCATCAAAAAAATGGAAGTTGCTGGAGCTTGTGGTGTGTGTGTGTGTGTGTGTGTGTGTGTGTGTGTGTACACGCACACGTGTGTGTGCAGGCGGATGGGAGTGGGAATGCTGGGACTGGGCCTGACCCCTGAGCTCAGACTGGAGCACTGGGGAGCCTGCAGCTCCTGTCACCCACACAGCCTGGCCTGACCATCCCTCAGGACCCAGCCTGGGGGCAAGGGTGCCAGAGACCAACGCTCCCCCAGTGACAACATACAAGGCTTTGGGGGGATCCTCTTTCAGGTAATTCAGCCCCTAAAGGCGATACTTCATGTATCCCTAAACTGGAAAACCAGGGCTCTCTACAGTGCAGGCCCTGGGGGCACGAGTCAGGGAAGACTGAGGATGGCAGGGGGAGCAGCAAGCAGCCTGGGGAAGGCCTGCCCTGTCTTTGAGGACTGTGTCCAGGCACGTGGGCAGGCCATCCAAGTGGGCACAGGCAGGAGCTGAGGAGCCCAAGGCAGGTCTTGGCAGGAAGGAAGCCATGGGGCCAGCTCCCAGGCCTGGTCGGGGGGAGCAGGTACCTCCCTCAGCAGAGACCACCGATTCCCTTGCTGCAACCCTGAGCAGGGGACGGGCTGCTGCTCACCAGGGTCTGGGCAAGCTGAGCAGCAGGAGGCCACCGGAGAGTCAGAAACAGTGCTGATTTCAGTCGCCTCCTGTACATGCATAAATCAGCCTTGTCAGACACCAGGCATTCATTAGGCATCACCTCACGCCACGCCTATGCTGGGCTCAGTGAGGGACACATATTACCTGCCTTAAGTCAAGTCAGTTGCAGTCCGAGGAGATGGTGAGAAGAGAAACCCAAGCCCTCGAAAACTCAAATAATCAGGGGAACTTCCTGGAGGAGGAAGCAGGCAGGCTGAGGGGCAGCCTGTGAGGGTGGGGGAGTCTCGGGCATGTGGCTGGCAGTGAGGGGAAGGCTGAGTTGACGGCCAGGACGTCCTCTTGGAGGTGCTGGTCACAGGTGACGGTTGTGAGAATGACCTCATCCTGTGTGTACAGGAGGCCAGACTCCCTGACCCGGGGGAAGGAGGACACGCTGGAGGGGTGGCTGGGCTGCCAAGGCCAGTCTGGAGGCTGGTGTAGTGACTCTGGCAAAGGATGAGCTTGTAAGAACATGCAGGACATAAAGCATTCGTTTACTGACTGACCAGTGATAGGGGGAGGGCGGAAGCATTGAGGGATGGAGGCCGGCTGTCTACATGGAGGCCTGGATCACCAGGAGCAGAGCAGGAAGACAGGTGTGACTTGGGACGACAGTGAGATGGAGGAGGCGGAAGAGTCAGAGAAACGGGCCTCAGACCAGGGCGGGAGGGGAGTCCTGAGTCCTTAGCATGAGTTTGGATGAGAAGGTGAGACAGAGCTTGAGACTCTGTACTAGACTCAAGTTCAATTTTTTAAATTGTTCATGGTTTTTAAATATATATTTGTATTGATTTTTTTAGAGAAAGAGAGGAAGGGAGGGGGAGGAGGAGAGAAACTTCATTGTGAGAACAGAACATAGATCGGTTGCCTCCTGCACTCCCCTACTGGGGATGGGTCCTGCAACCCAGGCATGTGTCCTGACTGGGAGTTGATCACAAGACAATGTCCAACCAACTAAGACACACTGGCCAGGACTCAGATTCAATTATTGATTCTGATACAAGGACGTGACATCATAGGGACACATGTGACTTAACCCAGAGCCTCGGTAGCTGTGGGGGTGCAGGGAAGGTGTGCAGGGCAGGAAGAGGTCACTCCCCGAGCTTGAGTGAGGAGTCCCATAGGAAGTCCAGCTCCTACTAGAATGTTCCCATCACAGACCTGGGACTTTGGGGGCAGAATTTAGAAGCGAGACAACGGGGGATTTGTGTTTCGCCAAAAACAGGCCTTTGTAGGGACAGGGCTGTGCTAGCCTCCGTCCCACTGCTGAGAAAACCCCGGCCAAATACAGGAGTCATGACACCCCACAGGACGGCAGCCAGTGGTTCCTCACCCAGAGGAGTGTGGCCTCCCCAATGCACTCTCCAGGACCTCACCTGGCCTGAGCCCAGGGAGATGCCGCTCAGAGCCATGCTGTGCAGCCTTCACACTCCCTTCAGAAGCCTGAGTTCCAGGAGCAGAATCTTTCACCTGCTCAGGATCTGCACTTCCCAGACCCACCAACGAGCTCGCAAGTGTCCCGGTCCCTGAGCTGACCTCAATGTGCACGTGAACCACCCCCTCCCCCAGGGCTGGTTAAAATGTAGCTTCTGATTCAGCAGGTGCAGGTGGGGCCAGGATTCCGCATTCCTGACGTGCCCGAATCACCTGTGTGAGGCCGACCTCTGAGGACAGGGTGGAGTGCCAGTTTGCATGTTTGAATCAGCTGGGGAGGGATACAACCTTGGACAGGTGAGCACCAGCCAGGCAAGGACAGGGAGGGAGGGCCAGTCAAGCCCGGGAGGGCCATGACCTGCGAGTGACAGCCTGGTGGGCCGGGCCCTCCCTCCCAGGATTCACAAGCAACTGTCCCATGTGGGGCCTGGGAATGGGCATCATCTGCTCCCTGGGGGATTCTCATGGACCACATTTCAGGACCTCCGTTTTAAAAAGACATTTGACAGATCATGCTGATGCTGGATCAGGTGGGCGCTCACCAGGCCGGACCCCCTCTCAGGTCTGGGAATCTCATCCCTCACGGAAACATCAGTGATTTCTGAGCGCTTACGGTGCCCCCGGTTCTCTTTCTCGCTGGAGCCTCACCTCAACCCTGGGATGTAGATGTTATAACTATTCTATCATCCTCGTCTCTCTTGGACGAGGAGAGGAAAGGCTTGCTCTAGAAACTTCACTCACTCCCTGGGCCTTTCCTCTCCCTGCCCCTCCTCTCCATCCTGCCCCCCCCCCCCAACCCGCCACACACATACACATACATAAAGTACACCTAAGGGCAGGTGGAGAGACAGCTAGGCCTGGTCATGCAAGCCATGAGGCATGAGGGTGGTAGTGCCCTCAGGCAGACAGCGCACATTCCTCAGCTAAATGCAGGCAGGGGCACAGCACCTGCAGGCTTGGGGCCCCTCCCAGGCCTCGCCTCGCCTCGCCTCGCCTCACCTCCCGTGCGAGCAGCACAAGCTAAGCCCTGTGCAGAGATTCTAGGTTGGCAGGGGAGTGACCTAATTAAACACACGAACTTATTCTTAGACAAGGAGCCCAATTAAGGTCCCTGGGCAGTCAACGCACAAAGGCACAGCCCTAGAAGTGACCGAAATAATTCTTATTTTGAAGCAGCAGTTATTTACTTCTGATTATAAAAGTAGTACATATTCATCATAGAAAGTGTGGAAATACAGAAAAGAAAGTGCTACCCAGAGATAACCACTATTTTTCATTGTTTCTTCTCAGTCCCCCTTTATACATATTTTCAGGTTTGATGCTGGAAGGAAATGCTTCATCACGTAACGTAAGTGAAAGATGCAAAGGATCAATGGAACATCCCGATTTTGTCATTTCATTTAGGACTGTCATACAGATGTAGTTCGGAATCCTGTTCAGCTACTAAAACACTGACGATTTCCCCATCACATTAAATATTCAGCTACTTGACTTTCCCACTACACAGGTATCCATCATCTAGAGTAATGTGCCTACACCGTTCCCCTGTGAGGGGGCATTGACATGGTTTCCAACTTTTCAAATAACTCCACAACAACCTTCCTGTACATCGCTGGTGATTTTCTTGGGCTCAATTTTCAGAAGTAAAAATTATTAGTTCTCTTGTTATGCATTGCCAAATGGCTTTCCAAATATTCAAAGCAATTGGCACTGCCACTAGCAAGTGTGGGATGTCGTAGTGTCTGGGACACGTCTGAAGTAATAACTTCTTTATCAGTTGGTGGTAGATCCAGAGGCCACGGTTCCTAGGCACTGGTGCCTCAGAGTCATCTGGGACTTTGTGCCTGAGCAAGTCAGCTTCTATCAGGGGAGGCTGCTGTAACAAACAACTCTGGAATTTTAGGGCTTACAACAAGCAAGTTCCATCTCTCACCCACGTTACTCAGAAGATGTGGATCACCTGTGCCTTTATTCTGAACGTCTTCTTGTTCTGGAACGCAGGCGGAAGGCAGAACCGCCATCTCCATCCTCATGGTCACGGGGCAGAGACAGAGCAGAGCACACCTGGCTACTCAGAAAAAGCGAAAAAAAAGGCCATGTGTAGAATATGCTACCATTTGTCTGAAAAATGCAGAGAACACATGCACATACACATCGCACATATAACGTACTCTTACATGTGTATAAAATAGTTTAAAAGAATTGATGGTGAGCAGCTGGCCACAGTGGCTTTTAGGAAAGTGAACATTGGACTGAGGGTGGGGAGAGGCTTGTTTGTCACTGTAGCCTCCTTTTTACAGATTGTTTTTTTTTCCCCCTTGTGTTTATATTGCCTTTTCCAAACAAAAAACATTTTTTTTAATTAAAATTTTTAAGAACAACACTTTCGCAACCTTTCTCAAATCACAGCATCTCCACCTCTTCCTCCATGGCTCCCACATGGGACCTGCCCTGATTCCCACACAGAGAGCCTTAGAAAGCAGACTTTCCGGAAAGCATGGGAAAACCCAGAAGAACAAATAGCAGCAGTTACAAATCAATAAAAAAAGAAAAGAAAATTTCACCCTCCAGCCATGCTTCCTATGCCTCCCAAATAAGCGCCTTTGAGTGAGGTGGGATCCGAAGACCGGGCTGGACTCTCTTGCGTGAGTCGGGAGTCTGCTCCTGGGAGGGAGGTGGGGAACCAGGAGGAAAAGAGGAGACAGGACCCTCCGACAGTGGGCTGCCTCTGTGAGCAGGTCCCTTTATAGAAACCTGAAGGGCTAGCTTCACCATCTGGATGAATGGAACAGGGACAGCACCCGTGGGAACAGGAGCTAAAGTCAAGGATACTAGGAGAGCACAGTCACCAGGAAGGGGGAGAGGGGTCCTGGGGAGCTCTTCGGATTTCCAGATGCCACGACTGGAGGGCTAACCAAACCTGGAGCTCGGTGATCACTGGGTTACCCAAGCAAATCTGCTGAGTCTAGAATGTACCTGAGAGAATGGTGAGGATGAGGATGGTCACAGCTGAAACCGGGTGAAGCAGCAAAATAAACAATAGTAATGACATGCAACCCAAAGAGTAAAGTAAATATCCATGAATTCCTGTTGAATAAATGACTTCACAAATAAATGGGGGAAAGAGGACAGCCCTTCCTTACGGAAGCATTCCAATTAATAAATGTAGAAGTAATGAGGGCAATAGGAAACCCCACAGGTTTCATTAAAGTCCAGGGCTTAGTTGAACACTCTGCTTCACTACCTTGTAATTCTTAATTTCTGAAAAAGGGGCCCTGCATTTTCGTTTTGCTATGAGCCCCACAAAGTATGCAGCTAGTCCTGGCTGCAAGTTTAAGGAAAAGCAGGATACTTGTATAGCCTTAAAGTAAGGTGACGAGACGTCCCGCTTTTGGCGGGACAGTCCTGATTTTTAACAGTTTGTCCCGCGTCCCGCGGCATTTTTAAAAAGTCCCAATTACTCTTTGTAATATTTTAAGTAATAAAATAAAAAAAGAAAAAGAAAAGAATCCCCCTCCCCCCTGGTCAATGGTGTACCGCTTTAAATCTGGTCACCTTACCTTAAAGCATCTCCCTAAACACTTGTCAGTTAAGGGAGCAGGGGAGGAATAGTAACTTGACCTGCAGACCACAGGCAAGCACCATTAACCAAATGGCCAGTGTTACTAACAGGTGCCCCCTATGATGGGCTGAGAAAGCAAATCATTTCCGTGTTATCCTCCCCAAAATGATAACACAGACATGCTCACTTTGAGGGACATTCCATCAAATACCTGACTATGACTGCTAAAAATTGTCAAGGTCATGAGGACAAGAAAAGGCTAAGGAACTGTCACCAGCGGAAGAAGATAAGGAAGACAAGGCAAAAGGGGATCCCCAATGTGATCCTGGGACAGAAGGAGAGGACTCGCTGAGAAACCAGGGCAATGTGAACGGAATCCACAGGTTTGCTAGCAGCACTCGGTCAATATTAGCTTCCTGGTTTCAGGAATCCCATTGTTATGAAAGGTGTTAACGGGAGGGGAAGCTGGGAGAAGGGTGCGAGGGAAAGTCTGAAATTATTTCAAAATTTTTTTAAATTTGAAAGCAATGACGATTAGGTGGAATGAAGTGGCCAAAGGCCTGCCCAAATTTTATTGGGGCTACTGCCCAGGACTCTCCTCCTGTGAGAAAGATACACTGCAGTGGCAGGAAACACAAGAAGAATGAGAAAGACTATCAGGAAAGGATGGAGGCATGGTCTCCCTCCCAGAGCATGCCTACACCTCCCCCTTCCCCTCTTCTGCCCCCACAGGCATGCATCTCCCAAACTCTAAGGGTCCCCACTTGCAACCAGCGGAGCAATGAGCAGTGGTGGATTCTCGGGGCTCACCCCCTGCCCCTGTCCCTAAGACCCGCTTTTCTCTGACTCTCCAGGGAGCTGACAGCAGCCCCATCTAGTCTCCTGTTGCTTCTTTTACCCTAAGTCCTTCCTTGTGTCACTGTCCCCAACTTTATTTGGTAAACGTACTCTCAGCGTCACTTGGACTGGTGCTATGAAATCTTTCCTGCATGAAGTCAAGAGCCCACGCACTACTGGCTGGTCCTAGGCAGACCCACTCCAAGCCAGTCCCTTTTCCAGTAGCATTCCCTGGTGACCCAGATGGGACCTTGTTTCCTGAGCCCATGCAACCCAGCTGGCTCCCTTCTCCTATATCCCTAATTGTGAACTTCGTCAGTGACAACTGGTGCTGTTTCCCTGACAGCATCGCTGGTAACATGGCGCTGAGGCTCAGAGCCCCTGATCACCCTCCTCAGACACAGAAAGCCAGCTTCTGATGGTGGTTTTATCAACCAAGACTCGGACTGGGATGTCATGGTGTGGAGAGACATGGCTAGACTCTGGATGTCACCAGAAAGCTCTAAGGAATGGAGATTGACTTGGAAGCTGATGAGGGCCCCTGGGGGAAGCGGCCTGGGACCTTGCTTATTCGCGGGGTTCACGCACTCTTTCCAGGTCTCCCTTGCAGAGCCCACCTGCATCGCCGCCTCCTGAAATGAGGCTCAACAATTTAGCTGAACAGACTTATTCTCAAGACTAAGTAATTGAGTCGATGAAATATGGGGCAATTACCAACTTCACTTCTGGATACAGCAATTCCATGTCAGGATGAGGATGTTTCAGGGATTCTGGCCCATCCCCCCTTTAGAAGAATCAGCTGATAGCCTCCCTGTTCCTGCTGACCCCTGAACCTGTCTCCAAGGATCCCAGTCCCTTGTCTCCCTTAGATCAGGCAGAAGAGACTTCATACCCTATGCAGGCAGGAACCATGGCCCTTGTCAGAGGAAGCAGTTACTGAAGACAGAGTACACCCCCCTTCCCTCATCACCCCAAAAAATTTTCAGGGATGAAAATCTCAGGGAGGAATGAGGCAGGAGAGTAAAACGCTAGGAACATTCCTTGGCAAGTGGGGTGGGGTGACTAAGACAGCTAAGCAAACTGGCCAGGCAGTTTACAGCTACATACAGGAGGTCACTGAACAGAGAACTCGGTGCCTGGCAATAGGCAAAACTGGCCCCGCAAGGGGCCTATCCTCCCCTGGCATATTGCTGGCTGTGCAGTTTAGACCTTTCCTCTCTAGAGATAACATGTAGACCTCAATTGTATTTCCATTCCAGTCCCAGAAAAGCAGTAAAACCAAGTGGGCAACACCAGGACCCGCTGCAATGCCTAGTGACCCTCTGCCCTGCTGATGACCAACCAGTGGAGACCTGAAAGGGCACACCTGGGAAAGCTGAGGAATAGTCTATAGAGATCCTTCCCTAAAATTTCCCTGAAACTCCCAGCCGTTAATACCCTGAGACCAGTGTGCTTGCTCTCCGCCTCCCAGGAGCTCTCCCGCCTTTCCCTCCCCCCCGAGCCTTTTCCTCCCCATCTCCTTCCTCACAGGCAGCATCTCCTAACTCCCAGGAGATCCCCTGACCTGCAACGGGGAGCAGTGGGCCAGGCAGCTCCTCCTGGGCTCACCCCTTCTTTGCCACCCCCCCCCCCAGACTGTCTCCAATGCCTCCTTTTCTCTGACTGTCCAGGGAGCTGATAGCAGCCCCACCTTGGTTCATTCTTTCCCATAACATTTCTAGAGAAAGCAGCTCTGCCTAGCTTGCTGTTGCTTCTTCTATCCCAGGCCCTTGCTTGTTTCACTGTCCCCAGCTCTAATAAATGTACTCTCAAAACCCACACCCAGAAAGAAAGAAAGAAAGAAAGAAAGAAAGAAAGAAAGAAAGAAAGAAAGAAAGAAAGAAAGA
>PVJC01051193.1:0-11549 GCA_004026665.1 Murina feae | reverse complement strand
AACTGGAGAGCATTATGCTAAGTGAAATAAGCCAGTCAATAAAAGAAAAATACCACATGATCTCACTTATTTATGGATAATAAAGACCATTATAAAATGATAGACATAAACAAATACAGAGACAGGACAGCTTTAAACCAACTGTCATCCTACAGCTGGAAGGCTGGAGAGGGTTGGGGGTAATTAAGAGATCAACTGAAAGACTTACATGAATGCATAAGAGCATAATCAATGGACACAAGAAACTGGGGTTTAGGGAGGATGGGGGAAGGGAAATGGGAAAAATGGAGACCTATCTATCACTTGTAATACTTTAAGCAATAATAAAATAAAATAAAATGGAAGGGAAAAATTGGAAATATACTGTAACAAAATAAAGTCCCTGCACTAGGCATAAAACAATATTGTTTTAAGATCGACTTGGATTATGTAACAATGAATAGAGTGAATCCCAGGTGATAACTAAAACATTTCATAAGGATTATAAATAAGTCAATAGGATATATAAAATGCATTGTCAAAGACATCTTCAGAGAAGAGAAAGATGGCATCAGACAGGATGGCAGTGAGAAAGAGAGTGTGAGTGAGTGACAGAGCAAAAGGGGAGTGTGTGGATGTGTGGGGCATGTATGAGTGAGAGACAGCTATACTCTGCAGAACTGTTGGGGGCTGGCAGACCAGGTTTCCCTAGGTGGGCAGCCTCTAGGACCACTGAAATCTCTTGTGGAACAGCTGGCTCTGCCACAGAGACTGTGCCATCTCAAAGGGGAGAGTGTCTGTGGCTGGGAGCCAACCCTCACCCCTACCTGGGGAGACCTGGGACACCTCCTGGGACCCTACAACCACATCAGCCAGGAGCCAGCTACCATATCTGTGAACCCACGAACACCAAGACTCCAGCATCCCCAGCCATGGGATCCTAAAACTCTCCAGAGGGAGACAAAATGGTGGCTGATAGATGGATGGGTCCAGTGCCTTCTCAAGGAGCAGATGGAAGGTACAGCTGAATTGAATAACATCCACCCAGACAGGGCAAATTAAACACAGCTGGAGAGATGATCCATGGACAGAAAGGTCATAGCTAGCTGGGAAACCAGTGGGACCCAGGATCTGGGCTGGAGGGAGAAACATGGGCAGCCTGGACTGTGTTGAACCAATACCATGTCCCTTAGGAACAGGGTAGTGCTTGACTGTGGAAGAAGGTTCACAGGGCTTCTGGCAGCCAAGACTCTAGACTTAACCCACAGCCATGGGAGGCTGCACCCAGAAAGGCAGCCTGAAGTTCTTCACTGGCCACACAGTGCCAAAGGGAGAGAAATGTAGTGGTGTGGTTGCTCTGTCTTTATATTTTCCTTCCTTTTACTTGCTAAACCCAGTGCATAGGGCCTGTCAGTTACAAACTCACTGAGGCTGTGGTGCAGGGGAAGGTGGTTTTGTGGAAGCTGGGGAGCAAAATGGGGAGAGATTATCAGGAAGCCAGCTATGGGACAGTCTGTACCTCCAACCCTGAACAGACATTTTGATCTTAAAGACCAGGCCCCTTCTAGCAGAGCAGCCACATCCAGCCTTGAGCTCAGCAAGGAAAGGAGGATTCTAAATACGCCCAGGGAGCCCTTGGGGACTGGGTTGAGGGACCATTTGGTTCCAGAAACTAATACAGAAACAGCACCATCTAAAGGCCGTGTCAGAAATAGACGCTTGTGTAAATATGACTGAAAGCAGGCCAACAAACAAAGCAGGTAGAGTGGTCCCTTCTGGCTGACACTGAGGCTGTGGTGTCTGACACAAAGGAGCTGTGGATCACTGGGAACTTCAAATGGTGCTCACGTTCTAGGAGGAAGCTGAGACATGGCAGACAGAACAGTGGAGAGGGGTCTTAGATCAGCTCCCATGGGACATTAAATACTCAAATGAAGCAAATGAACTTCATTACTTCCCTTTTTTTAAAAAAAAACTTTACTTAAGAAACTATTTTTTATGTTATTTTATTATTTTTAATTACTATTATTATTCTAACCTTTTGTTGTTGTTGTTTTTGGATTAGTGTTCTACATTCTATTTTTATTTTATTTTTTTATCATTATTTTACTCTATCCTATTTTGTCCTTTATGCCAACCATTTCTTCCTAATGTCACCCTTTTTTATCCTGTCTCTCTTCTCCTGTTCCTGCTTTAGTTTTTTTTTTTCTCTTTTCTCTTTACTCCTTGCTAAAAACTGATCTTCTTTATCTGCTTTATTGACACATTACTATTACAGCAGTCTCTATTTGCTCTCTCATATATTTAATTCCCATCTCTGCCCCAATTTCATGCACCCTTCTCTTTCATTGCTAGCCAATTTTTTTTTTTTTACTGTTGTTGTTGCTTGTTGGATAACTTATTAGTTTGTTTTATTTTTTTTTATGCTTTTGTTCTTTCTCTCCTAGCTTGTTAGCTTCTTCTACTAATAGCTTAATTAGTTTCACTCACCAAACTCAGGCCTATCTGCTGCCTACTCTATTCTCCTTTTTCAAAAATAGATAAATGTATAAATAGATTAACTAAAAAAAGGAAAATTTATATTTTCCCTTGCTGGCCATCTTGTGACAACATGCGAGTGGTCATCTTGTGACAATGTGGGGATGGCCATCTTGTGGGGGCCATCTAGTGATGACATGGGGGTGGCCATCTTGTATATATATATATACTAGAGGCCTCGTGCACAAATGTCCCTCAGCCCAACCTGCACCCTCTCCAATTTGGAACACTTTGGGGGATGTCTTACTGCTGGTTTAAGCCCGATCACACAGAGATCAGGCCTGCTCACCTCCTAACTGCTCCCCTGCTGGTCTGGTCCACACAATTGCCCTCCTCTGCAGGCCTGGTCACCTCCAACTTCCCTTCCCTGCTGGCCATCTTGTGACAACATTTGGGTGGCCATCTTGTGACAACATGGGGATGGTCATTTTGTGGCAGCCATCTTATGACAACATGGCAGTGGCCATCTTGTGACAATGTGGGGATAGCCATCTTGTGGGGGCCATCTAGTGATGATATGGGGACAGCCATCTTGTGCTGATGTGGGAGTGGCCATCTTGTGACAATGCGGGGATGGCTATCTTGTGATGATGCAAGGGCATGAAGGTTAATTTACACATTACCTCTTTATTATATAGAATATATATATTTAATTACTATTTTAATTGTTATTTTCTATTATTATTATTACTTTATTATTATTTTTTAATTGAATTTTTTTTTTTTTTTACTTTTCTTGTTATATACTCATTCTCTTTCTATCTCCTCTATATCTAATCACGGCCATTCCCCCATTCATTTAATTCCTTTATGTTACTTTCTGGAAATAAGCTCTGCCTCTTCAGATTCAGCTCCCCTCCTTTTTTTTTTCTGGGGGTTTGTTGTTTGCATTTTTTGGTTTAGTTGTTTGTTTTGTAGAATAATCTCCCCACTTATGTATATTTTTCTCTTTCCTTCTTTCCCCTTCGCTTTTCTTCATTTTCTTTTCTCTCTTACCTTTTTTTTCCTTTTCTCAATATAATTTTTGTGCTCTTTTCTTCCCCTAATTCTCTTTTCTCTTTATTTGGGGGTATGAGTGTCATGAATACATTCGTGTTTTGTTCCCTCTATGTCATGTCTTGTCAAGTTGTACAGTGTGAGAGGAGTGAAAATGGGGAGACAAAGAAAAAGAAAGGAATTATTAAAAGAAAGGAATCACTCACCCTAACTGGTTTGGCTCAGTGGGTAGAGTGTCAGCCTGCAGACTGAAAGGTCCCAGGTTTAATTCCGGTCAAAGGAGTGTACCTTGATTGGGGGCAGATCCCTAGTAGGAGGTGTGCAAGAGGCAGCTGACTGATGTTTCTCTCCCATCGATGTTTCTAACTCTCTATCCCTCTCCCTTTCTCTCTGTAAAAAAATCAATAAAATATATATATTTTAAAAAGGAATCAGTGGGAAAGGAGGTAAACAAAATGGAGGCAAGCAATTTGTCAGAGAAAGAATTCAGAGCAATGGTCAAAAGGACACTAAAAAGGATAGAAGGCAATTTCAACAACATGTGTAAGAATCAAGAGGAAATAAAGAACTAAGAAGAAATGAAGAATGCCATAGCTGCAAGAAACTCAATAGAAAGCATCCACAGTAGGCAAGAGGAAGCAGAGGACCACATCAGTAAGCTAGAAGACAAGGTAAGGAAAAACACCTAAGCAGAGCAGCAACTGGAAAAATAAACTTAAAAAACAGGAGGAGAGCCTAAGTGAGCTATGGGTCAACACAAAACAAAACAACATCTGCATAATAGGTGTAACAGAAGGAGAGGAAACTGAGCAAAGAATAGAAAACCTGATTGAAGAAATAATGACAGAAAACTTCCCTGAGTTTGGGAAGATAAGTCCAAGAAGCTCACAGAGTCCCAATCAAGATGAATCCAAAAAGACCAACACCATGACACATGATAATTAAATTGGCAAACAGCAACGATAAAGTAAGAATCTTTTTTTTTTTTTTTTTTTTTTTACACAGAGGAAGGGAGATGGATAGAGAGTTAGAAACATCGATGGGAGAGAAACATTGATCAACTGCCCCCTGCACACATCCCACTGGGGATGTGCTTGCAACCAAGGTACATGCCCTTGACCAGAATTGAACCTGGGATCTTTCAGTCCGCAGGCCAATGCTCTATCCACTGAGCCAAACTGGTTAGGTCTAAAGTAAGAATCTTAAAGGCTGTCAGAAAGAGACAGAAAGTTACCATAAGGGATCTCCCATTAGACTATCAAATAATTTCTCAACAGAAACACATCAGGTGAGGAGAGAATGGAATGAAATATAGAAAGTGATGCAAAGAAAGGGACTGAATCTAAGAATACTATACCCAACAAGGCTATCATTCAAAATTGAAGTGATCAGGAGCTTCATAGACAAAAAAGGCCAAAGGAAATTTATTACCACCAAACCAGCAATGCCAGAAATGCTAAAGGGACTGCTGTTAAAAGAAGAAATAGGAAGGGGAGAAGGAACACAGATATAAAGAATAAAAATGGTGACAAATAAATACCCATCAATAATAACTTTAAATGTAAATGGACTAAATGCTCTAATCAAAAGACATAGGGTAACTGAAAGGGTAAGAAAACATATGCCATATATCTGCTGTCTACAAGGGACCCACCTCAAAACACAGGACTCACATAGACTGATAGGAATAGATAAAAAAATTATTTTCAGGCAAATGGAAATGAAAAAAAAAGAGCTGGGTAACAATACTTATATTTGACAAATTAGACCTCAAAACAAAGGCCACAACAAGAGACAAGAAAGGCCACTACATAATACTAAAGGGAGCAATTCAACAAGAGGATTTAACTCTGGTAAACATATTTACCTAACACAGGAGCACTCAAATACATTTAAAAACCCACAAAAACAAACAAACAAAAAACTTCTGAAGATGTGTGGGGAGAGATTGATAGCAATACAGTCATAGTAGGGGATTTTAATATCCTATTGAAACTACATCAATCCTAAATGACTCACTAGATCAGATGGACTTAATTGACATCTTCAGAACACTTCACCCAAAATTATACAATATACATTCTTCCTAAGTGCACATGGAGAATTTTCAAAGATCGACCACATATTGGGACACAGGCAAAGTCTCTTCAAATTCAAGGAGGTAGAAATCATATCAAGCATCTTCTCAGATCACAATGGCATAAAACTAGAAATTCACTATGATAAAAACAATGAAAAACATCAAACACTTGGAGGCTAAATAGCATGTTATTAAACAATGATTGGATTACGAAAGAGATCAAAAAAGAAATAAAAAGCATCATGGCAACAACAACAAAACAAAAAAAACAATGAAAACACAACAATCCAAAATCTATGGGACACGATGAAAGCAGTCCTGAGAAGGAAGTTCATAGCTCTACAGGCCTACCTCAAAAATAAGAAAAAATGGTAACAAACTATTCAACCTTACAACTCAATGAATTAGAAATAGAGCAAAAAGAAAAGCCCAGAGTAAGCAGAAGGAAAAAAAAAAAAGATCAGAGGTGAAATAAATGACATAGAAACCAAAAAATCAATACAAAAGATCAATAAAATAAAGAGCTGGTTCTTTGAAAGGATAAACAAAATTGATTAACCTGTAGCCAGGCTCACCAAAAAGCAAAGAGAGAGGATGAAAATAAACAAAATCAGAAATGAAAGAGATAAAGTAACAACTGACCCCATAGAAATACAAAAGATTGTGAAAAAAAATATGAACAACTCTATTCCAACAAACTGGACAACCTAGACAAAATGGACATATTCTTAGAAAAATACAAGCTTCCAGAACTCAGTTAGGAAGAATTAAACAATCTTAGTTAGGCTGATAACTACCATAGAAATTGAACCAGTAATCAAAATCTTCCAGCAAACAGAAGCCCTGGCCGAGATGGTTTTACAGGGGAGTTCTACAAGTATTCAAAGCAGAACTAAAACCTATCCTTCTCAGACTGTTCCACAAAATTCAAGAGGAAGGCATACTTCCAAGCTCTTTCTATGAAGCCAGCATTACCCTAATCCCACACCCAGATAAAGACACCACAGAGAAAGAGAATTACAAGCCAATATATTCGATGAACATAGATGCTAAAATTTCCAACAAAATTCTAACAAATCAAATCCAGCATTACATTAGAAAAATCATACACCATGACCAAGTGGGATTTATTCCAGGGATGCAAGGATGGTACAATATGCACAAATCAATAAATATGACACATCTCATAAACAAATTGAGAGAAAAAAATCAACAATCATATCAATAGATGCAGATAAAGCATTTGACAAAATCTAACACCCTTTCTTGATAAAATCTCTCAGCAAAGTGGGAATAGAGGAATCATACCTCTACATAATAAAAGCCTTATATGACAAACCCACAGCCAACATCATACTCAATGGGCAAAAACTAAATTCATTTTTCCCAAGAACAGGACCAAGACAGGGATTCCCACTTTCACCACTCCTGTTTGACATAGTACTGGAAGTGGTAGCCATAATTATCAAAGAGGAAGAAGAAATAAAATGCATCCAAATTAGAAATGAAGAAGTAAAACTGTCCTTATTTGCAGATGACATGATACTGTACATAGAAAACCCCAAAGACTCCATAAAAAACTACTAGAATTAATGAATGAATTCAGCAGTGTAGCAGGATACAAAATCAACAACCAGAAATCTATGGTTTTTTAATACACCAACAATGAACTCACAGAAAGGGAAACTTAAAAAAAGAAAAACAAAGTTGGAAGGATCATAATACCAGATATCAAGCTATATTACAAAGCCACTATTCTCAAAGCTGCCTGGTACTGGCACAAGAACAGACATATTAGACCAATGGAACAGAAAAGATAACCCAGAAAGTGACCGAAACCATTATGCTCAACTAATATTTGACAAAATAGGCATGAACATACAATGAAGTCAAGACAGTCTCTTCAATAAACGGTGCTGAGAAAATTGGTCAGATACATGTAAAAAAAAATGAAAGTAGATCACCAACTTACACCATAAACAAAAATAAACTTAAAATGATTACAGGATTTAAATGTAAGATGGGAAACCATAAAAATCTTAGGAGACTTCATAGGCAGCAAAATATAGGATATATGCCATAGCAATATCTTTACTGATACAGCTTCTAGGGCAATGGAAACTAAGGAGAAAATAAACAAATGAGACTACATCAAAATAAAAAGCTTCTGCACAGTAAAAGAAACCATCAACAAAATAACAAAAAAGTCTACTGCATGGGAGAACATATTTGCCAATTCTATTTCAGATAAGGGTTTAATCTCCAAAATTTACAGGGAACTCAATACAATTTAACAAAAGGAAGATAAATAATCCATTTAAAATATGGCAATGGACCTAAGTAGACACTTTTTGAAAGAGGACTCACAGAAGGCTGAGACATGAAAACATGATCAAAGTCACTAATCATCTGAGAGATGCAAATCAAAACAACAATGAGGTACAATTTCACACCTTTCAGAATGGCTATCATCAATAAATCAACAAAGGTCAAGTGCTGGTAAGGTTTTGGAAAGAGAGGGTTGGGAGGGTTAGAGATTAACCAAAGGATGTGTATGCATGCTTATTATCATGATCAATGGCCACAGACTCCGGGTTGGTGGGGATTTGCATTTAGGGGTGGGAGTAGCCAGGGTGATGTTAATCGGGAGAAAAAGGAGACATGTAATATTTTAAACAAAGACATGTTCAATTAAACACACAGAAAGATAAGAAAGAGAAAATAAACAAAGAACAAATTGAAAAAATATAAAACAGTTGGCAAGCTTGTTAGATTATATTTCAAACTAATTACCACTATATTTTCCGGGAAATAAGTTCTTGTGAAATGATTTTTAAATGAGAAAAAGTATATCATGGAAGAATATTTTTTCTTCATAGTTATGTATAGTGGTGGAAAATTTAAAATTTTGCACAGCTATGTGGAATAACATGGGCACATTAGGTAAATTAATACAAACCACTTTTATGAAACCACTTCTTTTATGAAATTCATGCACTTGGAGTGGGGAGGCTATTCCTCAGCCAAGGCTGTGCCCTTTCTCAGTCCAGAAGCCCTTGGGGGATGTCCAATTGATGGCTTAGGCCTGCTCCCGAGCCTAAGCCATCAGTCAGACATTCTTAGTGGTGTCTTGGAGGCAGGATAGGCTCTTGCTACTGCCACTGCACTTAACAGCCATGAGCCTGGCTTCTGGCTGAGCAGCACTCTGGCTGAGCCCACTGACCACTAGGGGGCAGCTCCTGTGCTGAGTGTTTGTCCACTGGTGGTCAGTGAACATCATAATGACTGGTCGTTCCATCGTTTGGTCAATTTGCATATTACCCTTTTATTATATAGGATTATGAAACTTGCAAATTGAAGTTATAAACACTGCTTAGCAGTTCCAATTAAGTAGTGTTTATAACAAAGTTATAAAGTTGGAATACACTTTATCTATACATATAAAAATCTCTCTATATAAAAAGCCAGCGACCATAACAGCCATAATGATTGTAACAACCAGTTGCTATGATGCCCACTGTGGCCAGCAAACTGGCCTGATCAGAGAGCAGGGCTGGGTGACCAACCTCCTTCAGCCCCTCCCCTAGATGCTCTATCCCTGATTGCACCCTCCACCCCAATAGGGGGTGGGACTGGCCAGCCAACCTCCTAAGCCCCTCCCCCTGCCTGGCCCCACCCCAGATTGGTTCCCCCCACCCAATTAGGGGCAGAGTTGGCCTGCCAACTACCCATGCCCCCTCCCCATGGATGGCCCCTCCCCCAGTCAGGGGTGGGGTCCGCTGGCCAATTGCCCATGGCCCGTTCCCCCAGCTGGCCTATCAGGGTGGGCTGGCTGGCTGGCCAACCTCCCGCCATCTCCTTCTCCCAATAGGCCCATCCCCAATCCACCCCAATTGGGACTGGGCCAGCAGGACCCCACCTGTGCATGAATTTGTGCACCAGGCCTCTAGTCTAAACTAATAAAAGTGTAATATTGAAAGTAACCATCTCTTTGGGACACCTACCAGCCAATCATAGTGACTGTATGCAAATTAACCCAGCCAACATGGCAGCCGCCACTCACAAAGTAAATGGCAGCTTCCATTGCAGCAGGAGTGAAAGTGAAACTGTCTGCACACCAGCTCGGCTTATACTGCCTCAAAGCAAAACATGTTTGCAACAAAGTATAAATCATAGAATCCTCGAAAGCTAAAGGAAACAGCAGTCCGGGCCTTACTCTAAGAGTAATATTGTTTTATTATAGAAGCCGCAAGCTGAAGCAGAAACGAGGCTTCATTACTAAGCCTCGCCTTAAAGGAACAGCATCAATTATCCAGCGCCCTGGGCCAGCTGATGCCTTCCCAGGGCAGGAGGAACCAGCTGGGCCTGGAACCTCAGTCCTGGGAAGGCATCGGGCTCCCTGGGCCGGCTGATGCCTTCCCAGGCAGAAGTCCAGGGGTGGGACCAGCTAGCCACCCCGAGGCTCTGTCCTGTGAGGCCATCCATGTGCAGCAGACGCCCGATGGCTTCTCAGATGCCCTCAGGGTCAATGGGATCTGTGGGCGGCTTAAAAATACGGCCCTCAACCTCTCTCCCAGGCTGCCCAGGCACCCCAGTAGGGACCTGAATCCTGAAGGGGCTATGGCCAGTCTAAAAACTGCCCTCAGCCCCTCACCCAGGCTTGCCACACCCCCATGGGATGAGAGTTCCCACTGGGGAGCTTGGCCAGCCTGCAAACATTGGCCCCTCACCCAGGCTGGCCAGGCAAACCAGCAAATGGACATACCCAGAGGGGTCCCAGACTGCAAGAGGGCACAGGCCGAGCTGAAGGACTCCCCCAAGTGCACAAAATTTTGTGCACTGGGCCCCTAGTATTTATATAATTAAGTAAAATTTGTAAGCATATGGACTAATTGAAGATTTGAAGAGTCCTTGATATCTCAGTACTGTAATCTAGCTAATTTCAATACTTTTTATTTTTATTGATGAAAACAATATGATGTTATAGTCCACAAATAACATCATATTCTTTTCATGTATATAGCATGATAATTCAATATTTCATTTCTATGTATATAGCATGATAATTCAATATTTCATTTCTTTGTGTTGAAAAATGATCACACAGTAAGTGTAGTTAATATCCATCCTCATATATTGGTGAAATTTTTCTTGTGATGAGGAAATTTAAGATTTACTGTCAGCAACTTTCAAATATGCAATACAGTATTGGCTATAGTCACCATGCTATATGTATATCACATCCCTATGACTTATTAATTTTGTAAGTATATGTTTATGCATTTTGACCCTTTTATTCATTTCAATTACCCAACAACCCCACCTCTGACAATCACCAATTTCTTCTATTTGTCTCTGAGCTTGGTTTTGTTTTGTTTCCACATGTAAGTGAGATGATGCAACATTTGTCTTTATGTGTTTGACTGATTTCATTCAGCATAATGTCCTATAAGTCCTTTCATGTTGTAAATGGCAGGATTTCTTTATTAAGGGTTCACTAACATTCCATTGTGTATATATATATACTATTAGGGGCCTGGTGCACAAAAATTTGTGCAATCGGGGTGGAGGGAGTCCCTCAGCTCGGCCTGTGCCCTCTCACAGTCTGGGACCCCTCAGTGGATGTCCTATGATAGCCCCAGTCTGCCAGGCGCCTTTTGTGTGTGTGTGTGTGTGTGTGTGTGTGTGTGTGTGTGTGTGTGTGTCACCACTGGGGACTTGCCCCTAGCAGCATCTGAGGCTCAGACCAGTCCTCCTGTGTGTGTCTACCTGCCGGGGGCCTGCCCCCAGGCTTGGAGCAGGCATCCCCTCTATGTTGATCTCTCAGACTCTTGCCCTCCCCTGCATGTTGTTCTCTTTTTTGAGCTGTGACCAGGGCTGGGTGCTGCCTGCCTCCTAAGCTTGCCCACTGCCCATCTTCCTCCAGCCACCAGAAAGCAGGGAAAACCCCGCCTCG
>PVJC01051192.1:0-11547 GCA_004026665.1 Murina feae | reverse complement strand
TCTTCTTAAAGAATGCCCTTCAGCATTTCAAATAATCCTGGTTTGGTAGTGATGTACTCCTTTAGCTTTTTCTTGTCTGTGAAGCTCTTTATCTGACCATCAATTTTACATGATAGCCTTGCTGGATAGAGTAATCTTGGTTGTAGGTTCCTGCTATTCATGACTTTGAATATTTCTTGCCATTCCCTTCTGGCCTGCATGGTTTCTGTTGAGAAATCAGCTGACAGTCACATGGGTACTCCCTTGTAGGTAACTAACTGCTTTTCTCTTGCTGCTTTCAATATTCTCTCTTTGTCTTTTGCTCTTGGCATTTTAATTATGATGTGTCTTGGTGTGGTCCTCCTTGGGTTCCTTTTTATTGGGATCCTCTGCGCTTCCTGGACTTGTAAGTCTATTTCTTTCACCAGGTAGGGGAAGTTTTCTGTCATTATTTCTTCAAATATGTTTTCAATATCTTGCTCTCTCTCTTCTTCTGGCACCCCTATAATTCTGATGTTGGTAAGTTTAAAGTTGTCCCAAATGCTCCTTACACTATCTTCATACTTCTGGATTCTTTTTTCTTTTTTCTCTTCCAGTTGGGTGCTTTTTGCTTTTTCATGTTTCAAATCTTTGACTCGATTATTGCAAACCTTTAGTTTGGTGATGGATCTCTGCATAATATTACTAAGTTTATCTGCGGATTCTAGAAAATTCTTGAAAAACCTTAAAAGTGTAGTTCTGAACTCTATATTCAGTAGTTTGCTTTCCTCCATTTCTGTCATTTGTGACCTGTTTCTTTGTCTCTGCATTTTGGCTGTGTTGATGGAGTGGCTTTCTGCACTATAGGGCCCAGTGATTCAGCTTCTCCAGTCACCTGGGGTGGACACTCTTGTTGTACACCTTTGAAGGCTGGGTGCACAGTCTTGTTGCAGTTATCACTGGGAGGTATCACTGGGAGGAAATGACCTGCAGGCCTTTTTCCTCGTTGTTTGGGGTTTGGAACTTTTGGAGTTCTGTCCCAGCTGCAGTCCCTCAGGCTATGCTGCAGGCAAGCGGGCGCATAGCTTGGGCGGGGTTGTAGGTGGGGTGGGGTGTGATCTCAGAATCGCTGTGGCAGAGCAACCCAAAATGGCTGCCACCCCACTGACTCACAGCCTCTCCCAGACCTGGAGCCTCCAAGCCCTGGGGCCTGCGCACCTCTGAGTCCCCGAATCTCCACGTCAGTGATCACTGCGAACAGCTCTGCTAGAATGCCACTGATCTTCCGCCCTGTTGCCAGACAGCCCGCACCATGTTCAGTGGGACCCCGGAGTTTATAATCTCCTTCCAAGATGCGGATCCAGGCACAGCCGCCGATCCAGGCACAGCCGCCACCCTTTCACCCGCGCTGCCGCTTCTGTTCCATGCCTCCGTACCTCTCAGTTTTGGCACCAGGAGCCTCTACTCAGGCACAATGCACTCCTTCTCCTGACTTCTAGTTGCAAAGCTTCTCCTCCCTTGGTTCTGGAGGATGGCCTTTCACTGTATAGTTGTTTTCTACAATGTAGTTGTGGAGGCTGCACATATAGGTACACACCTCATGCTGCCATCTTTGTTCTCCTTCCAGCTTTTTATGTCTCACTAGTGGCCTGGTGCACGAAATTCATGCACATTAAAAGGGGGCTCAATCAGAGGAAATATTTTATGTCACACTAGTGGCCTGGTGCATGAGATTCATGCACATTAAAAGGGGGCTCAATTAGAGGAAATATTTTATGTAACACTAGTGGCCTGGTGCACGAGATTTGTGCACATTGAAAAGGGATTAATTAAAAGAAATATTTTAATATTGCTATTTGCCCTTTCTTTATAATAGAAGTGTCAGAGATGAAAGAAAATTTGTAAAATGAATATGAAGATCTTCCTCCTGTCAGAATCTGCGGCCCACCACAGGACCCAGAGTCAAGTCCCCGCCCACCTGCACATGCCTCAAAATCACACCAGACCCAGCTGCCGCCCTTCCCCTCCTCCCACCCCCTGCACATTGCACTAGATCCAGACCTTGCCGGTCCCACCCTTGTCAAGCCCCACTGGGCAGGGGTACAGCATCAGTTCCCTGCTGATTGCTTATTAAGGCTCATTACAGGAACTTGACCTCCACTGTGGGTGCAGCCATCTTGTGTTATGGAAAACCCTGCCTCTGCTGTGGGCACTGCCATCTTTGTGGTGGAGTGATGGTCAATTTGCATATTCCCTCTTTATTATATAGATTTATTATATAGAATTTTTCAGTGCATGGGATTCATATAAATTTTACTTTTTTCCTGGCAACTGACAATAGGAGGCTTTCCAAGCAATGCCACAGAGGCTGTGCTTCTGTCCGACCGAGTAGCTCAGGCCTTTAGAGCCTCATAACTTTTGCTTACAGGACAGCAGCCACGGTGTCCCGCAGGCCGGGTAATGGGGGAAGCTGGGAGCTGGGTCTGACCCTGACACTGACCATGTGCCCTGCAGGAGAGAAATGAAGCCCCAGTGTCACATCGAGGGACAGTGTTCTGTCCACAGTGATATTCAGGCAGCAAGCAGGATGGGGCGCTGCATGTCACTGCTTCGAGGACAGCGTGCCCTGCAGGGAGGGAGACTCCAGCAGCATGAGGGGTTCAGCGAGTGCACTCACAGCGGACTGCGTGCAGAGGGCATTGGAGAGCTCAGATTCTGCAGCTGATACACAGATTTGCTCTAAACACACCATGGAGATGACCTCGGAGATGCAGGCTTGGAAGGAAGTAGCAGTGCCACCACCCCCGGTGACCAGTAGGCTGGATGGATGTGTCTGGCCAGAGCACTGACTCAAAGACAGCGGGAACATCCACTGACAGCTATAATGACTCAGATGACACCCCATGCGCAATAATACCAATTCAGCAACAAATCAGAGCTCATATTGGGATCACACTGCCTTGCGTCATCTACTTCTCTCATTCCTTTTCTCTACCTCCAAACCCACCTAAGGACATGGATTACTGGGGACTTGGTCTGCGTGGCTGTGTCAGCCAGAGAGCTCCCCCAAATCTGGGTAGTTCTGGGGTTCAGGTATGTAGCACACTGGGAACCCTTTGAAGGCTAAAATTCTGTTGCATTTTGTTTGCTGGGGTAAAGTGAGATTGGGCAGAGCTGCCGGAGGGAAAAGTGTCAATAAACAGAGCCCAGCAGGCAACGAGACCCTGGGGTGCTCACTTTTATGTTGCCCGGCTAGGGGACAGCCCCGAGTGGTCCTGTCAAACACCAACCAGATTAACATTGAGCTCAGTAGAAACTGAGTGAAGCAGATTGCCCTTCCAAACGTGGGTGGGCCTTGTCTAATCAGTCGACGGCCTGAAGAGCAAAGCTTTCCCAGAGAAGGGAGTGAGCCTCAGGACAGCAATGGAGAACCCCTGCTGAGTCCCTCCCTGTCAGACCAGCCTGCGGAATTCAGACTCAAGGCTGGAGCACAAACTCCTGCCTGAACACCAGGCTGCCAGTGTGCCCTGCAGATCAGACATGCTGTACAAGCCAATTCCCTGCCATAAAGTGTTCTCTTCCTCCCTCCCTCCCCCCGCCACCCCCTCCCACTTGCACTCACTACTTGGCCTTTGGGGATCCCACCTGCCTCCACGTTTCCAGCATCACTTCCCGTGTCCCCCCTAGTGTGCACCTTCACTTTGCCGCAGTGGGAGTCTATGTTTGGGACACCAAGTCTCTAGATAAAAGTTTCATTTTTTTTCCCCTGCCAAATTCAAATTTTATCTCAAGGATCATACCCTCGGATCTTAACTGGTAGCATTTGCAGCTCTCCTTAAACCCTGTGTGTGTGTGTGCTTTGGAAAGAATCTTAAACTTGCTCTCTATAAAGACAGCATGTATGGCCGGAGGGAGCTGGCGGGAGTGGGCCTCTGGGGGCATCGCTGGGATAAGTACAGCTGGGGCTTCTGTGAGCCGTGATGGAACCTGGTGTCCAGCATTTCCCCTCCAGGCTGGGGCCAGGGCCAGGTCAGCATGGGGCTGGCTGCAGTCCCTCAGCCCATCGCGCTTGGGGTCCCCATGGCCGCGGGCCACACAGACGAACACAACAATCCCCGAAGCCGGGAGGGTGAGCTCCTTGGTTCCGGGGATTGAACTCCTTGGTTCCACATCTTCAGGCACTTGTGGTGGCCATGCCCATTCTGGCCACCCATCTCTGTGCCCAGGTGTGCCTGACAGGCAGGTATCTTCCCTCGTCACCCTGACTATCCTGCGCATGTGCCTACCTTCCTGTGTTGGGCCCCTCCCCCAGTGTTTGGCAGGGGACAGGCCCATGCTGCCTGGCCTCCTGGGCCCCTTCCTATTATTAATAGCTGGTTAATTATCACAGTATCGAAAGGAGCTGTCACTCACTTATTCTGGGAGACCCAAGACACCCTATTTTAAGAAAATGAGGACGCAGACAGGAACTGACATTTAGGAGGCGCGCAGAGCTGTGTGAGAAGATGGAGGGAATTGATCGCTGCGGACACAGCGTGCGTGTTGGCACAAAACCCGTCTGGCAGGAGCTGACCCAGTTCTCCAGCCGGAACTGGGCCAGGACCTCTGGGGGCGGGAGCCTGGGGTCTAAGGAGGCAAAGGGACACAGCTAAGTCATCCATTGACATTGGTCTTCCCAGGGTCGGAAAACCTTTAGTGCAGGTCCTTGATGAAGCAACAAAGCAAAAATTACAGAAGGAAAAAACAAAGTTGAGCTGCTCGCTCAGGGTGTAGGGTGACCAGCAGGCCCACTGCTCGCCTCACTTCGCACAGCCTCGCCCGGCTGCCGGCAGACCCTGGGCGACCCTGGGGGACCGTCTGCCCCCTCTAAGTGGCAGTGGGAGTGACAGACCAGGCCAGACTTCACCGGGAAGCTGAGGCTGAGTGGTTGGGTGTGGGCGGGGCAGCTGTGAAACATCATGTGAGAATGACAAGGGCAGAGAGAGAGGGAGCTGTAAATCATCACCCCTATTCCAGATGAGCCATCAAACTAAAATAAAATAAATATGTGGGAGATATGAAGACAGACAAAAAGTAATGGGTCAGGAGATGAACTAATTGTAGATAAAATGAAAAAAGTGAGCTCTCTTTTTTTTGTGTGTTAATCCTCATCCAAAGATATTTTTCCATTGATTTTAGAGAGTAGAAGAGAGAGGGAAAGACAGAGAGAAACATTGATGTGAGAGAAACACATCAATGGGTTGCCTCCTGCATGTGCATCCTGACCAGGGCCCAGACTTGCAACCGAGGTCTGAGCCCTTGACTGGAATCAAACCCGGGACCCTTTGGTCCGACATTTTATCCACTGAGCCAAACTGGCTAGGGTGAAAAATGAGCAATCTCAAAATGAGTTTAAAATAAATCTGTTTAAAAACATGTCCTAGGTGCTGGGGTGCCATTACAAGACACTACACACTGGGGGTCTACACAGCAGGCATGTAGTTCTCACGGCTCTGGACGCTCAAGTCCAAGCTCACGGTGCCGGTAGGGGCTCTCTTCTCTTCCCAGCTCAAGGACGGCTGCCTTCTCACATGGCAGAGAGGGAGGAAGGGAGGGAGAGGAAGGCGGATAGCTGTGGTCTCCTCCTAAGGACACCAGCTCTGACGCATCCGCGTACCATGGAGCGTGCATCACTGCCCTGAAGGCCCCACCGCCCATGCGATCACAGGGGATTAGGATTTCAACTATAAATTTGGGGTGACACAATTCATTCCAAAGCAGTCTGCTCCTAGCCCCCAAACTCATGTCCTTATTATGTGCAAGTTGCATCTATTCTACCCCAGCAGCCCACGGAAGCGGCTCCGGGTCTGATGTCACAGTCTCGCCTGAGTGGCATGAGTGCCATGGGCACCACATGGGCACAGGACTAGAGCTGTGGCTCATCCCAGGGCAACTCCTCTGCAGCCCTGAGCTGAGAAGGGACATGCTGGTGCTCCCCTGGCGCCAGGCACAGACATTTCCATCCCAAGAGGAGGAAGGAAAGAAGGAAGGAAGGAAAGAGGGAAGGAAGGAAGGAGGGAGGGAGGGAGGAAGCAGGAATGAAGGAATGAGGGAGGAAGCAGGAAGGAAGGAGGAAGGGGGAAGGAACGAATGAATTAAGCCTGACCTTATAGTTCTCCCTTGCTCTTTCCTAGGTAGCTAATGGGCTGTGGGAGGTGCAGCAAGTGCTGCCAAAACAAGGTGAAACTCACAAGAACATTGTAAGCATGTTGACCACTCCCCTTGTTTTGCTTTGTGTGATCTGACTATAAAATAAAGCTTCGGCTTGCAGGCTCGGTCTCTCTGTGTCCTCATCCAGGCACTAGAGATCCACCTAGCCCCAGCTATATTCTCTTGTCTGTCTCTTTTTTAATCCTTCACTGACCCTCCTCAGGTTTACCCCTGGCCATGCTGGACGCGGTTCACACACTAAACCATGAAGGAGGAGGAAGAAAACCTCCTTCAGTCACATTGTGGTTAGGTTGGCTCTGGTGCTTTAATCTGCAAGTGTTTGGGGGTTTCATCAGAGTCCGCATTGGGTAACCACATGCCGATCTCTTGTCCCCAGTGTGGGTGTGGAGCATGTGCTTGTGCCAACCCAGGACAGGAGGCTCAGCCAGCAGTCAGGGGACGTGGGCATGGTGACTTTCTGGAGCTGGGCCCTGGGGCCACACTCTGGGAGTGGCAGTCAGACCATGAAGTGCTCTTGGGGGTTCTCCTGGGGTCTAGCTTCACATCTCTGTGACACTCTGGGCTCGGTCTCCACACCTCCTTGGGTCTAGTGCTCGTCCCGTGGCACTTCTGGGCTTTGGGGTGGGGTGTGCTCAGTCTCAACAAAACTCTCGCCCCTGGTCCTCCTTTGTGTGGTCTCCAGGCTCCCGTGAGCCCCAGAGCAGCAGGTAACCCCAGCACCCTCTCCCTTAGCAGTGCGTTCTAGCTTAGCAATATGCCACACACCGTGTGGCCTGGTCACGGTCATGGTCACCGTCCTCCTGCGGACATTTCGTCCCCACCTCGGCAGGCTCCTGAGTCAAAATGAAAAAAGGAAGGTGGGTACCAGGATGCCATCAGGGCCAGCCTTCGGGACAGAGGGAGCTGCCGAGCATCTTAAAGGGGGTTCTGGTACCACAGGTGGAAACAGTCAGAAGCTGGTGTTCTAAAAGGTGGGGCATTGACAAGAGGGAACACAGCACAGACAAAACGCACCCCGAAACCCTGACTCCGAGAAGACGCTCCTGAGCGCTCTGAGCTCCTTCCCACCCCCGGGGGCATCTGACATCGCATGGGGGGAGAGCGGGCAGCTGGGGCAACGGGGCCACGGGTGCAGCTGCAGAAATGGGTTTTGTTTGCTTGTTTTTCACTTTTAACTTCTAAGCATAAAAGGAACACACACACACACATTTTTTAAAAATCAAATAGCACAAAGAAATGCAAAGGAAATTCTCTAGCTGACCTTGCTCCCCCACACCCCATTCTTAATCCAGCTCCGGCGTTCAAACACATCTGTTCTGTGCTGTGTCCCCGCTGTCCCTCTCCACACACTGTTGCTGCTTCCATTTCTTATTCATCGATTCCAGTTTCTGTCCCCTGAGAGGTGAGAACTTCGCCATGTGTCCCATGTGTCTCTGCCAGGCCGTCCATTCTGTGACTGTGTTCCTGGGGTGGTTGCCTGTACTTGGAGACTTTGCTTAGACTGTGGTGCTACATCATGCAGGTAGGCTGTCTCCTTCCTCGCTGTAGAAGGTGAGAAGCCTCTGTGTCTGCCTCTCGGCTGCCTTAGCATGCAGGCTCCCATCTTCATTGACATTTTCTGTGTTCATGCTGGTCAGCGTCTCTGGCATCATCATCATTGTCTTTCAAATGTTGCTTGTACATTGATTCGCCGCAAACTGAAAACGCGATGCGTTATTCCAACAGTGAGACCACTCCTTCCTGAAGGACAAACAGCTCCGTCTACCCAGTAAAAAAGGGCCACCTTCTGTCCTTGAAACGGGAAGATGAGCATTCCAAATGTCAAGGTCAAACCGTGAAGACTTGCGGTGGAAGTGTTCACTTGGCGGTGACCCTGTCTTTCCCAGGAAAGCTTTCTCCTCGGGCTGTTCTTTTAGACCCACCCATTCGTTGGCTTCTTGACTCTGACGATGTGTTTGGCTTCTTCAGATCAATTTTTTTGTGTCTGTTCTCATACTTACCTGTTTCCTCCAGGAGTCAACTGATACACCTTTTCCACTGGGCCTTCTCTCAGCTTCCTGCTGGTTTCTTCTGAATTTTGAGTTGTTTTTGTAGACACGCAGGAGCGTTGGGGGAGGTGGATATCAGTGGCCTGATTTGCCATGGGTTCCTGGACCGCTCCCTAGAATGAGGGGCTGGACAGCAGGGCCCGTGACAGATGCTAGGGGAGCTATTTCAGGTGCATGTAGGTGTTTTGTTCCTCATTCTCTCCTTCCAGCATCGTGTCTCTGTAATCAGTTCCGACAAGCATCCGAGTCACGGGGGACCTTTCAAGGCTCTCCCCCAGGGTTCTCACTCCCAGATCTGGAAAACCCATGTTTATTTCCTAAAAAGCACTGTAAGTCTTTAAACAACAAGAACATATGTTAGTATAGATGTCAGAGAGGAAGGGAGAGGGAGAGAGAGACATCAATGATGAGAGAGAATCATGGATCGGCTGCCTCATACACACCCCACACTGGGGATCAAGCCCGAAACCCGGGCATGTGCCCTGACCCGGAATTGAACCGTGACCTCCTGGTTCATAGGTCGACTCTCACCCACTGAGCCAGGCTGCTGGGGCGTGAGTGATACTTACCTGCAACCAGGGTTGTGAGTGACTGGCCCTTAGGGATTCCTTGGGAAAGACGTGGTGTGATTTCTGAGACCATCTTCTCCTTGGAGTGAAGCAAAGGGCACAGGAGAGAAAACGTCTCGGGAAGATCAGGGAGCGTTGCTGAGTGGTGGGTGCAGTTTCCTGTGTGTGCAGCAGCTGACACTTTGCCACTGTAACTCTTTCAACGCCAGGAAGAGCTCTAAATCAAGTAACAGCGAGAGGCGTCGTTTAGTTTGTCGGGCATTTCATCTGGGGACCATCCCTGTGCCTCTGTCTCTTGTGGTCACCAAGCCCTTGGCGAGTAGGACTGGTTGGCATGACCTTTGAAGAGGCTCCTGTGAGGGGCAGGCGGGGACCAGCTGCAGCCCCGGAACCGAGGCTGAGCCAGACCCTCCGCGGAGCCGGGCCAGCTGTACAAATTGCGAACAGAGGCCTCGACTTTAATTCATTTCTGTGGCTTTTATTTGCACATGCAGTCAGTTTGAGGGGAAGTTGGATAATCAGGAGTTTCTTTCATGTTGTTCAAATTCGGCACATTTTCATGTTGTTGATTAAGCCTTTGTGTTCATTTGAGACGGTCGGGCGAGCTAGTTTGGACATCGTGACTGGGCATCGTCAGTGTTAAGAAATAGACCAGGAGTGGGTTTTCGGTTCAGGGTGCTGCCTGGAGTCTTGTGTGACTCTTTGGGCACAAGGCCGACTGTCCCCCAGCAGCTGCAGAGGGCTGTGTGGAAGGAAGCGGGGGCAGGGCGGTGAGAGCAGGAGCCTGTGAGCCTGCGGGCTGCCTGCTGGGGGCCAGCCCGCCCAGGCTGACGGCTGGACCAGCCCAGGGACAATGGGCCTTCCTTCAGTGCCAGCAGTGGGGAACCTTTTTTTCCCCTGCAAAGGGCCATTTGGATATTTATAACATCATTGAGGGCCATAAAAAATCAGCCACTTAAAAATTAGCCTGCAAATACAATAAAACACACTCACACACACAATTAGCCTGCTGTAGGTGGTCAAACCTTTAATTAATCATCCTAATGCCTTGGCTCGGGCCACAGCAAGTGATTTCTTGGGCCTCATATGGCCCTCATCTTCGTCATTTTTCTACATTTCGTATCTTCCATATTTCTAGCGATAATTTTTTCTTTAAATATCCAATGTGTACTTTAAAAAAATGTTTGCTTGTGATAACATTATCTCTTACTGAACACAGATTACAATACATGCATAATTACTTAATTGCATGACATAAATACACAAATAGAGAAATACATTACACAATGACTTAGCCACATTATATAATTGCAGAGAAATGTTTAAAGCTCCCTGACACATGCTGTCTCAGTCAACTCACACGACACCATCAGGCCCTCCCCTGTTCTCTGGTCTCTCAGAGGCCCCGAGCGAGACAGGGGAGAGAAAGGTGGCTTGGAGCCGGGCTGGGCATGGCTGGGGGTTTGACAGTGGGCAGATCCCCTGACCTCCCCGAACCTCAGTGTCCACGCGTAAAACGGGGCCAATCACCTCTGGGACTGCTGTGAGGACTGAGAGCAGCATGTCAGGGACGAACTGGAGGCCTGAGCCCCTCCCCGCCACAGATCAAGCTGAAGATATTCTAGGAAGGACTGTCTCTCCCGGTATAGGCTGTCCTCTGGGACTCATGCGGCAGCGGCCGACCTCTGAACCCTCGTTTTGGAGGGAAGCCTTTTTCTCGCTCCACACACCTCTCTCCCGGCCCTAGATTGAGGTTCTGGGCTGTTCCTTCCTCCGGGGGACTCCTCACTGGGACTCAGACTGCCTCCTTCTCTCTGCCTGGCTCCCCCCAAGTCCCGCCATCAGCTTCCAAGAGCACAGACTGTGGCCCATCTTCCCCTTCCCACCAACCCAGCCCCACTCCCTGGGAGGAGGCGGGCTGGACAGGCGTGAGGCCCCTGCAGGAGATGCTCCCGGACCCGGGAGCTCGGAGCCACTCCCACGGGGCTCTCCTGGCCGCCCTGCTGCACACAGCGCTCCCAGGACTGTGGTTTAGATGTGGTTTGGATGCCACAGACCCAGCCTTTCCAGCCACTGACCCCACGCCTCTGTGTGGGCCAGGGAGGCTGCTGCTCAGAAAGAACCTGAGAGTGTCCCGCCCCGGACGGTTGTTTGAGATGGCTGAGCTCTTTTCCTTGCAGGGAAACGCAGCCCGGGAGGCCCTGCTGCTTCTGAGCCCTTTCCAGCGGGTAAGCCTCCAAGACAATAAAGATTTTGATCTGATGACGCGCCATTGTGTGCGCGAGCTTGCCTGGCAGAACGGTGCAGATAAATGTGGTGAGAATGGACTCGACACGAATAAATGGAAATGTTATGTGTCTCCAGGATAAAAATAGATCACATGGCAAGAGGACAGAAATAGGCGAAATGGTCATAAACTGTCCGAGGTCAGCTGACATTCTTCTCTGCAGGCGTTTTCTAATAGTTTTGTTGCCAGGGCTACAGTGTTTTTGCCAGATTGGAGCAGGATTGTCAGCTCTAATGGAGATTTAGTAGTGTTCCCAACTGGATTTTTAAAAACAAGCATCAGCGAATGCTGCTGGCTCCGGAGCCATGTCCACGAAGAACGGAAGGATCTCGAAAGATGTTTTTAGATCAGAGAACTAATAGGATTTGAAGTTCAGTAGACCAGTCCTGTCCCATAGGTATTCCAACACAAGCTTGGGTCATGGTTACGTCGAACAAAATAACTTGAAATGCGATTTCGTGCATTTAATAAAAAA
>PVJC01051191.1:0-11579 GCA_004026665.1 Murina feae | reverse complement strand
TGGGACACCATTACATGTGGGGCACCGCTACATGTGGGGCGCCGCTGCACTATTATGGCTTCTGTGCCAACTTGCCTGGACCCAGGCCTTCGTGTTTCCATGTCCCGCAGCCTGGGGCACGGCGCGGTCCCTGAGGGCCTTGTCACTAGGGGCGTGGGTAGCAGCCGAGAGCTTGGCTGCAGACGCAGGTGTCCGTGGGCGCCTGCTGCGCTCAGCAGCGAGGTGGGTCCTCTCCTGGGCGCAGACAGAGACACCGACACACCGAGAGGTTCAGTGACTCCCCGTGTTTACGCGACCAGATCAATCCAGCGCCTGCCGAGCCCGAGGGGGAATCCAGGAACCGTAGGCCTGGAAGAAGGCCGGGCATGCCTGGTGCTGGCGGGGCCATGCTGCTGGACTCTGTGTCCCAGGGGACACCTTAACGGGGCCTCCCTGGCCCAAATCAGCTGGCCAGAGCCTCAGTGTGCGGGCAACGGCAGGTGGGACAGTGTGTGCAGTTACCAGGCTTGGTTTGGAATAGGAAGCATCACGACAGTGTGTGTGTGCATGTGCATACCCATGTGTGCATACATGTGCATGCTCACGAGTGCACTGTGCCTGTATGTACACACCCATGAGTGCATGGTGCATGTACATATGTGCAGCTGCATGCACATGCACATGCATACGGGCCTGTGTGCATGGCCATGAGTACATGTTTGTGTGTGCATATGAGTGTGTGGTGTGTGTTATATGCACGTGCACGGTGCATGTGAGGACATGTGTGTGTGTTCTCTTGTAGGTGTGTGTGGGGGGAAGGTGAATGTGGCAGGGAGGAGAGGCACAGGGCACACTGCCTTCTTGCCCGTGGCTGTGCCCTATGAGGCCTGCTCCCCATTCTGCTCTGCTCCAGGCGTGGAGGCGCGTGGGCCCCGGAAGCGGCGTGACTGAGATGTGGCTCCTCGCTCTGACAGCCGAGGGTGAGAGAGGGGACAGCGGGAATCGGGCGGGAGAGCTAAGCGAGCCACGGAGGACGATTACTCAGGCGGCAGCGAGCCCCAGCCACTCCTGCAAGACTGCATCGGCGGCGAGTGCAGGCAGGAGATTTCTCAAAACTGGGTAATAAATTGGAGAGAGCAGGCCTGCTCAGGGTGGCGGTGACTCACCCCTGTCTGCAGGGGGGGCGGGGAAGAAGATATGGGGGCGCTGTCTGCACTCGCTGAGCACAGAGGCCCTGCCTCCCGGCCACCCCCAGACACCTGCCAGCTAAACGGATGGGTCCTGCCGAGGGCCTGCTCTGGGAAGCGTGGGGAACGAGGCCTGCGTTATCGTCCCCGCTCCCTCTTCTTATGAGGGAGTTTTCCGCACAGAGAGCACTGCGTGCAGCCGATGTCTCCTGCCTTCCCTCGGGGAGGCCGCACGCAGTGGCTCCAGGCTTATTCTGCTGATGCTCTACGTGGCCTCGTCTCTCCTGACCCGGGAAAGGAGGCAGCGGTGCGATCGGGGGACCAGGAGGACGGCCCTGCCCCTGTGCAGCCCTCTCTCGGCCTCTGATCCAATCTCAGGTCCCAAACCTGCGATGCTCACACCCCTTAAGTAAAAGGCCCAGCACAGTAGCCCCCTTACCCGCACGGACACCGTCCAGGAGCCCCGTGGATGTCTGAACCTGCCATGCTACCACCCCAATGCACGCTGCTTTCCCCTGCACACACCTGCCTATGGAAAGGTTTAACTTACACATTAGGCACGGTGCAAGGTTCACAGCAGCTAGTGACATAGACGATTGTAACGTACTGCACTAACGGCGATGGGAAAGCAATGGGGTCTCTCTCCTTCTCTCAGTATCTCACTGTGCCATACTCACCTTCTTCCTCTCGAGACGATGGGAGGGGACACAGTGCCCCCCGCGATGAGACGGGTGGGAGGCGACCCCGTCCTGCGGACTGTGGCGGTGCCATGTGAGATTCATACACGGCTCAGAACGGTGCGCAGTTTAGAACATACGAATTGTTTATTTGTGGAATTTTCCATTTGATATTTTTGGGCCTCGGTTGACCACGAGTAACTGCAACCGTGGGAAGCAAAGCTTCAGAGAAGGGGTGATCTTCACGTTTGCACGTAACCTACGCACACCCTCCCGTAGACTCCAAATCTAGGGTACCGGTCGGACCTAAGACACCGTCAAGGCTGTGTGAAGAGTTATCATCTATATTGTTTAGGGAATGACAAGAAAAAGAGCCAGACATTTCCATACAGATGCAACCACAGTAGGTCTTCGTATGTGGTGCACACAGTAGGCCTGCGTATATGGTGCACACCAGCAACAACAGTACTTATTTTTCTGAGTATTTTGTGGTTGGTTGGATCTGCGGCTGCAGAACCCATGGTTATGAAGGGCAGCTGACTGCCCTTGTCTGAGTGATGCCAGTCTTCTGGGCCTGGAGGGTACTCGGTGCCACCCCAGCTTCTACCATAAGCTGAGATATCTGTAGAAAAACACTGGGCGACTCCGGGCACTGCATCTTCTCCCCCCTGGTTCATAAGAGGTTGCTGCCCTTGAGCCGGGAGCGGCCCTGTCCCAGGCCGTGGCAGCTGGCTCCTCCAGGCTGGGAAGGACAGAGGAACAGGAGGGGAGGAGCCGGAGCTGGGGTGCTGGCGGCTTCCTTTTGCTCCTGCCTTAGCCTCTTCCTCTTCCTGGCAACACAAATACTTCATGAGATCCAGTGTCCAGACACAGGCGTAGCAACAGGCACATTTCTGTTAATTGCCCTACATATTTCACTGCCAACACAGACAACCTAGTCACATACATTTGGTGGTTTAGGGCATGAACCCAAAATAAACCCCAAAGCAGGGGCCCCGTTTTTCACAACAGACAAGAGTGCTCTGTGATGAAGACCTTCCCCACACTTGAGAACAGACGGCTTCGTGTGCAAGGAGTTGATCATGTTGGTACGATTTGTTTTCAAGTTACATTTAAAAATGTATCCAAAACTGAGCAATCTCTCAGCTTTCTGGCTTTTAGAAATATATGTGGCTGTTCTTCCTTTCCTTATTTATCGTCCATAATTCTTTCTCTCCTTAGCGTCTGATCATTGCTCTGACGCTAGCTTGGGGGTGTGTTTAGGCTCAGAAAATACGGCTTTGTTGATATACAAAACGATTTCCATGTCAGTGCTTCAGAAGAAAACTGAGATGGGATCAGACAGGATTACGGCTAGTAACAAAATTGTGTTGTTCCCCGAGCTAAAAACAAATAAATTCACAGTTGTAATCTCGGGTTTATCGGCTGTGCGATCTGCTAATCTTACCGCCTCCTCCCTGTCAGACCTGCCTCCAGGCAAGACAATCCTGGTGCTGGTAGGAGTCGCGTCCCCAGCCTGAGGTGCTGGCGGGTGTCTAGTGGGCCTTGTCATTGGATCAGCCCCCAGTAAGCACGCACAGGACTGTAACAGCCACGGGAAACCCCACACCTGATTCCACTTCACTCATCACGCATGAGCCTGCACCCGACTCAGAGCACGTGTTCAACTGAAAGGCGAGGGACCTCAGGCTGTGCCAATGGAGCTGGGCTGGCAACTACTTTTAGCCCAAGTGCTGTCCCCTGGGTCACCCTGCAGGATTCTTCCTGTAAGGGAGGGTCTGGACGAGGCTCTGGATCGGCAGCAGAGGGATTCTAGTAGCACAATGGCTACTAGAATGGTTAGGGTTAAGGTTATGATTAGGGTTAGGTGTAGGGTTAGGGTTAGGGTTAGGGTTTGGGCTAGGGCTAGGGTTAGGGCTAGGGTTTGGGCTAGGGTTAGGATTAGGGCTAGGGTTATGGTTAGGCTTAAGTTTAGGGTTAGGGTTAGGGCTAGGGTTATGGTTAGGCTTAAGTTTAGGGTTAGGGTTAGGGTTAGGGTTAGGGCTAGGGTTTGGGTTAGGGTTAGGATTAAGGTTAGGATTAGGGTTATGGCTAGGGTTATGGTTAGGGTTAGGTTTAGGTCTAGGGCTATTGTTAGGGTTAGTGTTAGGGTTAGGGTTAGGGCTATGGTTAGGGCTAGGTTTTGGGCTAGTGTTAGGGTTAGGGCTAGGGTTAGGGTTGGGATTAGTCTCAAGTTTAGGGGTAGGAAGAATGGAAAGGTACTCAGCATTCACTCTCTGACCCAGGTCATTCACTCTATTTCAGGTATCGAAGACTCCATGTGGGGAGAGAGATGGATGTGTGCATTTCTATGAATACATAATTATTTTTAAATGAATTATTTTCTTGTGGTTGAAAATGCACACATGCCCATGGTAAACCATTGATTTTGAGATGTAATACTTGAGATGGAACCTGTCTCCTTTCTCCTGAGGCTTAGGGTTAGGGACAGTGTTAGGGTTAGGGTTATGGTTATGGTTATGGTTAGGGTTAGGATTATAGCGAGGGTTAGGGTTAGGGTTATGGCTAGGGTTAGGGTTATGGTTAGGTTTATGGCTAGTTCTAGTGTAAGGGTTAGGGTTAGTGTTAGTGTTAGGGTTAGGGTTATGGTTAGAGTTATGGCTAGGGTTAGGGTTAGGGTTATGGCTAGGGTTAGGGTATGGTTATGGCTAGTTCTAGTGTAAGGGTTAGGGTTAGTGGTAGGGTTATGGCTAGAGTTATGGCTAGGGTTAGGGTTAGGGTTATGGCTAGGGTTAGGGTATGGTTATGGCTAGTTCTAGTGTAAGGGTTAGGGTTAGTGTTAGGATTAGGGTTAGGTTTATGGCTAGTTCTAGTGTAAGGGTTAGGGTTAGTGTTAGGGCTATGGCTAGGGTTAGTTTTATGGCTAGGGCCAGGGCTAGGTTTAGGGTTAAGGCCAGTTGAGCATCCATTTTTAAATGTGATTCTTAACATGTTGCCACCACTGAGCTTTGAATTTGCTGATTTTTGTTGAAATCTGATAAAATTTAAAGAATGTGCTGATGTGTGCTGTGCCGGCTGAATTGCCAAAGCAGTTTCTCACACAACTCAAATCTGAAATGTGGTAGACGCTGGCCCAGGGATGAGAAGCAAGTTATCAATTCCCGCCAGCCTCACCCACCTATTGGGCAGTGCTTTGCCTGAGATATCCTGTGCGGGGGGAGGACTTGGGGTTCACTGATTCCAAGGGGAGGCTTGGGGTTCACTGATTCTCAGGGGATGACTTGGGGGGTTACTGATTTCTAGGGGATGACTTGGGGGTCACTGATTCTCAGGGGATAATTTGGGCGTCACTGATTCCCAGGTGTGACTTTGGGTTCACTGGTTCCCAGGTTGAGGGGATTCCACAGAGCAGAGGAACCCCGGGTGTTGAGCCTGCACCCTGGTCAGCAAGAGTCTCCCCTCAGGTGGGAGGTGCCCACTCGCCCTGCCCAGAGCTGCTGCTGAGAAGACCCGGGCAGAGGGGACTCGGTGGGGACCTGGTGAGCTCCACGTTCGCTGAGTCCAGAAACACCCACGTGAGATTCTTGTGTTCTGAACGCACGGATGGAGCCGTGGTGCGAGGCCCGTGTGAAGTCAGTGTGTTTCCCGATCCTCAGAGATCAGCCTGAGGCCTCGCCCGCCCCCTCCAGGCCATTTCTTCCTCTCGGTGTATCTCCCTTCCACACAGTCCGCGGGATCCACATGTTCCCACGTGAGCGTGTTCCCGGGGAGCTTGGTCTCCACGGCTCCCAGGGCCATGCCAGGCTGGAGCCCCAGGGGCGCTGGCGATTGCTTTTCCCGTGAGGAGATGGGAGGGAGCAGACATTTATGGAGACACGGAGCCTGCGAACTGCCTGGAATGGACGTGTTTCCGGGTCTGCTTTGCACGCGAAGGACGGCTGTGTGAGGGGGGGTTTCGCTGGCGAATTTGCTGGCTCCGCCTTTCCGTGGGACTCAGCGTGGTGCTGTCGGGGCGGGTGGGGTAGAGGGGGGACCCGGGGTGGCACCAGTGCGCTGGGACCAGACTTTCCGTGCACATGGCCAGGCCTCTGCTTGCTGGGCAGACACCGGCGTCGGTGCGGAGGCAGGAGCTGATGGATGTCTGTCCGTCTGTCCCCCAGCTTCTCAGTGCAGCATTTCTGGGAGCGTGGGAGTGACTGAGGGAGCAGAACCGCCCTGGGTGCCCCATCCCTGGTGACGTGGGGGGCCCTCGAGAGCCTCTGTCCTGACCCGGGGAGGGGGGGGCCTCTCCGCTTCCTTAGATGTCACCTGTTCTCAGGCAGGCGTTGCACGGAGTTCCCTCCTGGGAGGAGCTTAGGGGGAGCTTAGCGCCCTCTTCACACTGGGAGGTCGGTTTGGAATCGGGAGACCTGGATTCTAGTCCTTGTCCTGTATTTTTCTGAGCTTTGATGGAGTCATTATGCTCTATGACTTAGTTTATTTTCTTTTTTTTTTTTAATGCTCACTGGAGGATATTTTTCCTATGATTTTTTTAGAGAGAGTGGAAGGGAGGGAAGGAGGAAGGGAGAGAGAGAGAGAGAGAGAGAGAGAGAGAGAAACACTGATGTGAGAGAGACACATCAACTGGTTGCCTCACACAGGAGCCCCAATGGGGGGCCAGGGATTGGACCTGCAACTCAGTTACATGCCCTTGAAGAGGAATCAAACCCATGACCCCCAGTGCATGGGTGATGCTCTAACCACTGTGCACACCCACCAGGGTTTGTTTCTGTATCTGCGGAAGGAGAGGAAGACGTGCTTGCAGGGTCCTGCCGGGGGATTACACGGAGTGCTATTCCTGAGAGAGTCTGTGGAAGGTAGGACATCCAAAGTTAGCACGACATTGGCCGAGTTCTCAAAGGCGGGCGAGCTGCCCCGAGGAGTGAGGCGCTCTGAGCGATTAGCATCCGCGCGGCCAAGAACCTTTGGGGATGTGGACGGGAAAGTCAATCTGGAAAAGTGCTGCTGGAAAACGTTGGGGACAATGGAGCATTGGCAGCGCCTCACGTTGGCAAAATTAACCCAAGTGTTTTCAGTGCTTGGGTTCAACAAACTCGGCTGAGTTTGCCAAGCACCTTTGCTTCTAAACTGTGGATCCTTTGTTTCAGCGACGGCTGGTCCGCAAGCTTCTGCCTCGTGTACACTTCATCTGCTAGAAGGCTACTTGCGCGCTGCGTGACTGTCCTGGGAACCAGCCCGGCCACGCCAGTCACTCTCCATTCCTTTCTTCAGAAACCTCACTGGCCATCGGGGTGGACTTGGGCATCACTCAGTCCCAATCCTGATTTAAACAGTGCTCCCCCTCCGCCCGCCCTCCCGAGGACCTGGGTCCCCGCAGGCCCCGCGTGACTGAGCGCAGGGGAAGTCCGACCCATCGGACAGGTGGGGTGGGCCAGTCGTGGCCTGGGACCGTGGCTGTGGGCTTTGCAGAGTGGACTGCTGCCACCAGGCTCTCCTCTTGGCAACGTGGACCATGGGCGTCCACACCAGGCTCTGGGAGCTGGGAAAGGGGTGTTCAGAGGAGACTGGGCGTGTTTGCTGGGGCCATGTATGGTGGCTTCATAAGAGGTGATTTTCTCACAGCTCGAGGCTGGGAGTCGGAGAGCAGGTGTCAGCAGGTGTCTCTCCCCGGGTCCTGGGTGTTAGGATGTCGTGTTCTCCTCATATCGTCCCCTGGTGTGTATGTGGGGGGCCTTGGCAAGGCACAACGGGCGTTCTTAAAAGTATTGTCAGCTGAACCCAGGGTGGAGGCACAGCCATGCCCTGGAGGTGGTCCTAGCCCAAAGCTAGGACGTCAATTGGACTGACCTTTCCAGCCCCGGTGCTAGGGGTGGATCTCGCTATGTCGCCAGGAACTCAAGGCCTGCCCAGATGTGATGTAACTTCCTGTTACTTCAAGTATAAATTAAATTTACTTCCGGTGCTGGGGGCTCTGTTCATCTATCAGAGGGCAGACGCCCGCCCAGGCCCAGCTTTCCGCCTATTTCTGTCTCAGTCTCATTTTTCATTCTTCCTTAACCCTCGCTGAGTTCCACTCAAGATTCTTGAACCCCCGCATTCTCTCTTTTGTCGCTGGTCGTGGGAAGAGAAAATGTACCCCCGTACCCTGGTCTGCTTCATGCGTGTCTGCGTCCTAACCTCCCTGATGGAGACCCAGTCGTGTGGCATGAGCACCTAACCCAACAACCTCTTCCAACGTGACTATTGCTTTAAAGACCACTCCTCCACAGAAGGCCACATTCTGAGGTGCAGCGGTTAGGGCTTCAATGTAGCAAAAGACATTTTTGGGTGCATTCAACCCATAATAAAGACTCTGACTTGGGTGCCATCACAGATGTTGCAAACTCTGAGGATGCTGGTGGGATGAAGGGGAGGCTGGTCATAAAGGCAACAGATGACATGCCTGAGGGACCTTGGGGCCCCGGGGAGCCCTGGGCGGTACGAGACTGTGCCTCAGACTCTCCAGGGACCAAGTCAACCTGAAGAAATCTGAGAGGGTCCTCTTAGGGGCACCAGAGGGCCCTGATGTCCAGCCATTGGGGAGCCCCCAGCTGAACCGGATTTGAGAGGCCATCACACGGGGTCCACAGGGATGTGCTGATTGGCTGTTTGGTGGCATAGCTTGGCATCAAGCCTGGGAACCAGGCTCCAGGGGAGGTTAGCCCAGCAGCGTCAGTCTCCCCAATGCCCTGGTTTCATTTGCCTTTGCTCGGCGTCGGGATCCTGGTATTAGTGTTGTTTGCTGAAGGCTCTGGACTAATTCCACTCTCAGCCATGTTTTCTGAAATGCAGGCTCTCAGCCAAACGGTGTGGCCTCGCTCTGTGTTTGTTAAGAAGGTTGGGAAAATGTCACCCAGCCTGCAGCCTAGGGTGAATCTGGAGCAGCTGAGGGACGTGTGAGGGGCAGGTTCCACAGCCCAGAACCCACAGAGACTGTGCCATAGCACTTGGCTGCCGGCCCGTCCTATCCCCCATCCCCGAGGGCTGTGAGCACGTCCCTGGACCAGAGGCTGGGCTGTGCCTCTGTCCACCTCCCCAACCCGTCTGCATCCCGGTCCATCACACCCTCCCACCTGCTCTACTAGCTTGGCCTCAGCTCACTGTTTCAACTTCTTTTTGAAACCTATTCGATTTCTTCCTTCTGTTACATTTTTTATTGAACTTATTGGGGTGACATCTATATATATAAAAGTGTAATATGCAAATCACCTGGATGGCAGAACAATTGGTCACTGTGACACGCACTGACCACGAGGGGGCAGATGCTCAACGCAGGAGCTGCCCCCAGCCCACAGGCCCCGATCATCTGATGGGGAATGGGAAACTGGGGGTGGGTGGTGGTGGACGCAGGTGGCACTAGACCAAGGTGAGTGCAAGCGAGTGGGGCCCCCGATCAACCCGCTGGTCACCCCACACACAGCTGGGGAAGATAGACCCTCATCGCAGGTCAGGCCTAGGGACCCTACCTGTGCATGAATTTTGTGCGCCAGGCCTCTAGTTTGTTAATAAAATTATTTAAGCTTCAGGTATATAAGACATCATTTGAATATTGTATTGTGTGTTCACTCGCCCAAGTCAAGTCTCCTTCCATTTATCCCCCCATTACCCTCTTCTACCTGTCCCACCCCCTTTCCTCTGGGAGTCACCACACTGTTCATTAGATTTCAAGGTGAGAAACAACCAGTGCAAAAGGTCTACATGTGAAACTTATAAAGAAATTACATTCTGAGTTGCTTTTAGGAATGCATAGCATTTGATACGAGGGCAATGAATGAGTAAGAGACAGATGTCTGTAGGCAACCCATTAATTCACAGTGAGCATGTACAGTGCGCATTTTCCAGGCAGGTCTATACTGCAAGCTTAGCAAGTTCACTTCTTCAAAGCGTGTTCAAAGGCAACTGCCAATGTGGCCCTGCCAAATCATGTGTATACGTATACATGCACCAGCCACTGTCACGTGGACATAGGTTGCATCCACTGTGGCTACAGGCAGGATTTAAATCAGCCGTGTTTGGCCTCCACAACAGTGGGCACGAGATTGGTCTAAAACAGTGGTTCTCAACCTTCCTAATGCCTCGACCATTTAATACAGCTCCTCATGTTGTGGTGACCCCCAACCATAAAATTATTTTCGTTGCTACTTCATAACTGTCATGTTGCTACTGTTATGAATCATAATGTAAATATCTGATACGCAGGATGTATGTAGGCGACTCCTGTGAAAGGCTCGTTCGACCCCCAAAGGGGTCGCGACCCACAGGTTAAGAACCGCTGGTCTAAAAGCTGTGTGACTAAGCTTGTCTTTTATTTGTTTAGTATTTATTTATTTATCTAGACTGGAAATCTTGGTTTTATTACTTGCTTTGACAGAACAAAATTACAAGTTTGAATTTTCTCAGTACATATTGTCTTAAAGAGGAAAGCCAACCCGAGGGCTTACATGTTCCAGACAGCGCTCATCACACGCTCATCTCATGCCGTGTGGACATCTGGAAGATGCTCTAGCCATGAATTTATCCTTGGATCAGAGACTCTGATCAGAATTGCATTTTCATATAAATTTAGCTATGCCAGGAGAACCAGGACAACCTTTTATTTATTTATTTATTTAAATACATTTTATTGATTTTTTACAGAGAGGAAGGGAGAGGGATAGAGAGTTAGAAACATTGATGAGAGAGAAACATTGATCAGCTGCTTCCTGCACACCCCCCACTGGGAATGTGCCCGCAACCAAGGTACATGCCCTTGACTGGAATCGAACCCGGGACCCTTCAGTCCGCAGGCCGACGCTTCATCCACTGAGCCAAACCGGTTAGGGCCAGGACAGCCTTTTAGAAGCATGCAGAGCTGCCTATTTCTACTGCACAATGAAAACTCCCTTCTTTGCCAGCTGCTGTAACATGTTTAGCTAGGTTGACTTCTCTCTGTACTAATATTCTGAAATCATTTTTCCCCCTCCCCTCTTGGTGAAGTGTTTCTCTCAGATGCTCAATCACCCTACGTTTTCTTTTCTTTTTAAAACTTATTTTTTAATTTTAAAATTACATTTGCTATACAATATTATATTAGTTCAGGTGTACACCCAGTGATTAGACATTTATATAACTTATGAAGTGATCATTCCAATAAATCTAGTGCCCATCCTACACCATGCACAGTTATTATAATACTAGGGGCCCGGTGCACAAAAATTTGTGCACTCGGGGTGGAGGGAGTCCCTCAGCCCGGCCTGGGACCCCTCAGTGGATGTCCTATGATGGCCCCAGTCTGCCAGGCGCCTTTTGTGTGTGTGTGTGTGGGGGTGTATGTGTGTGTGTGGCCACTGGGGACCTGCCCCCAGCCGCATCTGAGGCTCGGAGCAGTCCTCCTGTGTGTGTCTACCTGCTGGGGGCCTGCCCCCAGGCACACCGTGGAGGCTTGGAGCAGGCACCCCCTCTATGCTGATCTCTCAGACTCTTGCCCTCCCTTGCATGTTGTTCTCTTTTTGAGCGTGGCCAGGGCTGGGTGCGGCCTGCCTCCCAAGCTTGCCTACCGCCCATCTTCCTCCAGCCACCAGAAAGCAGGGAAAACCCCGCCTCGTGGTCAGGCCAGCCTTTTCCTGCTCCCTGATCCTCGGAAGGGACCTGGGAAGCTGCCAAGAAGGCCGCCAACTCTTTCCCACTCACCCGTCCCCTGCTGCCTTCCTTTCCCACT